>CABFOQ010052490.1:0-18744 GCA_900660455.1 Gephyroberyx darwinii
CAGACCGTTTCCTCTCTGAGAATTACATGTCTGGACCTGCTGCCATCTTGCTCTCATCTCAATGGCTGTAGAGGTGTCCGCTCCCAGGAAAGTTTCACCAATCAGAAAATGCCCTTGTTCTCTAGTACAGTTCCCTCAAACAGAACAAGAGCTTAACGAAGAACAGAAAATAACAATACTGTGGCAGTCCATTCTGGTACAAAGCATGTTCTGTTCTGTTCTGTCATTCAGTCAGTCAGTCAGTGAATCTGCCAGTCATTCAGTAAACCCATCAGTCAGTGTGTTGTGCCTGTGTTACAGGCTGATTCATGTCACCAGAACAAGGATCACCATTCATTCTGTCCATTCACAGCTCTGCATGACTGACCAGTATTATCTTGCTGGTGTCTCAACCTCCCAGCAGACACCAGACATCACAACCAGCCTGTCAGTTCAGCCGGTCAAATGTAGGTTCAAAACAGGCTGCTCACAAAAATGTTTTACAGAGCCGCAAAAACAGAGCAAAACAAGGAAGAGCGAGCATATCACCTGGTGGCTGAGTGGTCTAAGGTGCATACCACATAACTATAAGGTCCTCTCTTCCCTCCTCTCTCATCCAGTCTTTCTTGTCTCTCTCTACTGCTAACGATCAAATAATGGCAAAAATGCCCCCAAAAAAACACCATATTCAGACAAACCGCTTCCTAAAGAAGGCCATCTGGTGCTTTAAAGAAACATCAAGTTACAGAGTGGGGGAAATCTTTCACTCTTTTCAAACTGAGTAAACCCTCAACATTACCATCCCACTTTAAGACTGTATCTTTTCAAGTGATGAGAAATAAAGTCACATACACAAGTATCATGATTCGTATTGCAATATTCAGCAAAACAATTGCAATACATTTTTAGCAGTATCGTGCAGCCTCTTCTGCTGTAATATGCGATTACACTATAAGAGCTGTGCTGTAATGTATTTCTGGCTGTCCCGTTTCAAAAAGCAGTCCATCAGCGCAGACCTGGTTCTGTCTTATTTTCTGTAACGTCACTACGCCATCAGAGAAGCCGCTTCCCTCCAGACACACTGGGTTTCCACTGTCTGGCGACTTTGATGACTGTTTTATCTATATCTATAGGTTGTGTTCACGCTGGTCCTCTGTTTCCTGCCTCAACCTCATTTTGTGCTGATATTGAAAAGTGGGTTTGTTTCCATAGTGACCAGCTGCTGTAGTTGCCACTGTCAGCAAACACTATTAAATACTACTATTATAGTACTTATATCAAACAGTTCTAAATGCCGCTACTATAGTACTTATGTTTAATGGTACTATAGTATAGGACTGTGGCAGACTGGGGGGGGAGGGGTCAGAGTAACATTTACTACCAACTTAACTATTATGACTCTTATTTTTACTCTGCTTTTCTCTCCAGGCTGTCTATAAAGAGGCCAGGTGCAGTGTTTTTTCCAAAGCAATACTTTCCATCTGCCTAACAGACGTTCCCCATTGATTTTAATGTAAAAAAAAACGCAGAATAGTGTGAAGAGGGCCTTAGGGAACGGAGGTTGTCATTTCTTCTACCTGCCGGGATGATAGAAGTGGGATGGGATGGGAGTGTGAACCCCTTTAAAGCCCTTGTCCAGTATCCAGTCTTTTTTTGATTGGTGGACCAGCTGTCACTCCTGATCAGCTGTCACTCCTACTTTGCCCTGTAAACCAATGATTTACTCACAATGTTCAAATTGCCTGTGGGTTCCTTGGAGGGGGGCTTTATGCCAGGAGAGGAAGTGTTGTCTTTCCAATAGTGTACATCCATATGACTAGAAACAGGCTAGGTAGTACTCAATTCAATGACTAGCATTTGCCACTCACTACAAACTAACCCACTCCAAAAGGTCTCACAGAGCAATTATGTGTGATCAGATGTGTTGGTGTGTGTGTTTTAACACCTAGGCAGATACTTGGACAAGCACAGGCACATTTTAACACTACCCTCCGGTATAGTACAGATACTGAACCATAGTTCCAAGTAGTGTTGCCCCAGGCTGGCTGTCAACCTGCAGACCGCCAGGTCACTAGTCTGCTGGGAAAGGGGCATAACTCTCTCTAACTCTGTCAGATGAAGCAATCAGATAATGTCTAAGGTCTAAGATCCTCTTTAGTAGGTTAGGAGCAGAGAGGAGATTAACCATGTCATACATTGTTTGCAAAACTAATAACAGTTATATATTGGCATTTCAGCAATATTAAACTTCATTTTATGATTGATATAAGATGTCAAAATCCAGTAAAAGAATGTTGTTCCTCAAATGATCAAGACTAATGATTAATAATCATGATGACAATACCTTGCAAAAGGTCCCCAGTTGCATTCTCCTGACCAGCAAGGAAAATGTAGGTGGGGGAAGTGGGCGGGTCCTGGTCTCCCATCCCGCTTCAACAGCCAGTGAGGAGCAGCAGCAGTAATAATAGTACTAGTAGTAGTAATTTTTGCTCTAATAATGCCGACAGCAGTCAAGACCCAAAAACGAGACCTGAAGCGAGGCATCGATCAGCCTCCATCCCGTGTCTGAACAACTACATGGACACTAACAAATGTTCTGCGACTTAAAAACACCACCAGGATACATACAGTGTGTTTAAATGTTAATTGGTTGGGTGATTGTACAAGGTGGCACATATAGTGTTCATTTTTTACTAGCTGTAGCTTTATAGTGATATCTTGTTTTTTTGTGTCTCGTGTGTGTTGCTGTTCCCTTCCTCCCTCCCTCTGTGCCTCAGGGCAATTCAAGCTAGCTCCAATTGTGGCAGGAAAAACAAATTCTCTGTCTACAACATCAAAGCAAAAGCTGATAGTTCTCCATTCATTCTGTTGGAAGGTACCACACCATCCCCCAGGGCACAGGAACAGTAAATCCAGCCAGGAAACAGGCTTATCTGCCAGTCTATCTGCACAGCTTGTACAGTCGAATCATCTTCCTGGTATTTACCTGCTAGTCAAAGCGTAAACAACAACTTCAGGTAAATATGGTGTTAAAACTATTCCTGACACAGCCAGCAGACGGATGCCTTGTAGCCTTGTACAGCTCTATGGGAAAACACTATCAGCTCCATCATGCCCACGTCAGCTGGGATATGTCCAGACAAAAGGAATTCCTAGAGTCCCCCCCGCCTCCTGACTTGAAAAAGACAAGACAATCAAATGGTCTGGTCCCTAGAGCCTCCAGAGCGCCCGGACAGAAGAGGGAAGGTTGAGGGATATAAGGTGTTGTCACCTGAGTCGCTATCTGATACTTGTAGCTTCACAAAGATGGAGGACAGATGCCCTAAATGGCTCCATTATTTCCAGGAATACAAAACCAGAGCTCCAGGGAGAAGAATAGGCACAAAGAGAGTCTGTCATCTCTAAGGGTATCATGACGAGGGTGCATGTTAATCTCATACACCCTGGGTCAGTCCTAAGTAGTTCGAAAGTACTTGTCAAACAATCTCCAGAGGTGTGACCAAACTGGCTGCATAGCATTTGTCAACTTCCCGAGGCTACGTCCACACTAAGCTGTTTAAATTTGAAAACGGCGTTTTTGTGTCTAGTGTTTTGCAAAAGCTCGCCATCCACACTAGTCCACCAAAAACACATACTTTTTTCCATGGGCATGCGCAGACCACTCGGGCCGGCTGCTTACGCTTGATTTAGGATCGGCCTGGCCATGTCGCATGAAGTGGTCCAAGACTTGCCAAAACTGAAATCTCAGAGAGATCCTGGCAACAGCCAATGGGAATTTAACTTAAGGGGGAAGAAGAAAAAAACAAAAAACTGGAAGATGAATTGCGTTTAACAACAACTCTCACTTGTGTAGATCATGTAGGGCAGTTTTGGGTTGTTGCCAAGCATGGCACTTTCTATTGAAACCGAACAGTTCAATTTTGGACTCATCTGTCCAGAGAACAGACTTCCAGAAATCCTGTCAAACTGTCAACTGAGTTCCAGAGTGAATAGAGCAGTTATCAACAACATGTGCAAGCCAAAAAGCATCACTGTCACTGCAAGTAGAGGGGAGCATTATTTCTGGGAGCAGCATGCCCAGCAATCTTAAATCCAGACTCTTAAATCTGTTTTTGTTAATATTTCAAACAAATATTGTAACTACTTTCACTGCATTTACTTTCACTTTTCGACTGCATTTACGTTAGCCAACCTTACCCTATATAATGTGGATACAGGAATGTAAATGCATGTTTACCTTCCATTTTAAGCAGAAATGGCTGATAAAAAAACAACCCAAAACAACAGCCTTTTTTTCCAGAGCCAATCTCCGCAGCATCCAGCCTGCGCTCCATCCACAACCCTGACCATATCCCCTCAAGCTCCGACTGGCCTGTAGCCACCCCGAGGCAACAGGTAAACACTGCTCTGTTACATTTTGATTAAAATAAAGTGAGCTCCACTACACCCTTATTGTTACATTTTGACAGTTTTATTTTTGTATAAAGTTATTGGCAAATATAAAAAATTTAAAACGCAGCCGTGTTTGACCACACCCCCTCAACCCATTTTCAGGCAAGGGAATCACTAGAGAAGTCCAAGTATATCCCAGTCCCAGTGTACTAACTACACTCAGAACAACAGTCATCTTCTGTTGTAGGCTGAAAAGTCTTTTCAAGAGGTTCCTCACATCCATTCTCCCATATTTTTCTACTCCTGATTGCTTTCGAAATTCCCATCTATCTCTCTCCTTACCTTGTATTTTATGTTTTTCCTAGCGCTTCATTCTAGGATCACGGGAATATTTGCTCAGTCTATTGTCAGGGTGCTGTAACCTCTGACCCTTGTCCATCTTACTGTTGGTTACTAGTAATGATGGTGATGTAGGAATTGAAGTTTATTCTACAGTTGACCTCATTGGATTTATTGATAGCTTAAAATAAATAAGCTATCAATAAATTACTAGATGATATTTTCAACCACTCAAGGACCATTTTCTCCTGTTTTCAATAACATTGTTGATACAGTAGCTCAACTCACACAACTCCTGTTTTCAAGGTCCCGTTTTCAGTCAGTTTGTTCATAGAAAATCTAGTTTTATACTTTGAGCAGGAACCACACCTCTTCTTTAAGGCTATGAACTATGGCTGCTTTTAATAATTAATCATAATTCTCAGTCTTAATGTTTTGAAAAAAATCAAAATCTTTGAGGACAAAAAGATTTAGTGCACTTTATTCATATTATATCAACATCTTGACTATTTCCAACTACAGTGGACTTTCCATATGAAATGATTCAATATCTTCAATATGTAAATGTCACTTTCCTTGTCTACTGGAAATGTAAATGTAAATGTAAATGCTTTCAACGTGGGACAAAATATTATACTGGGTAGATTTTAACCTCACCCTCCACAGCAACACATCAGAAGTCGAAGGAGTTGTGTCTTTATATGTTTACTTGCTGTGGGAAGACAGAAATATCCCTGGAATTTGATGGAAGGTTTTGGGTGACGCATAAGATAAGATTCCCATCCACGTCAGGGCAGCCTGGCCTGGTAGGCTGTGCTCATGACCTGCCTCACTGTCAGTTTGAAAAAATGTTGGCCAGTAGACCACAACCAGAATGTTGTGTGAGAAATAGTTTCACTCAGTCTGAAGGAATTAGAAGAGTGTTAGCTATTGAGAACAGACATTTAATGCACATGAGGTGAGCAGATAAGGGTTCAGGTGTCTTGTTGATGCTTGTCACCATGACACAAGGCTGATGCAGAGATCGAAGCTGTGACCTTTGGCCTTCAAGTGGGTCTCACTAATCTATCTTTAATGGGTAAGCTGATGACAGTGATTAGGATCGCCTTCCATGACATGATCCTAAACGCTCAACTGTTCCATCTTCAGACTGGGTGATGGTCAGCAGGGAATCGTACCAACAACCAGCCCAAGGGCAAAGGTCAAAGGTAGGTTTGGTCCAGAAAGCCCGTGGACAGAACTTAAACTGTGACTCTGTCTTTCTGTGATTTCACGGTGTCTCGGTGATTAGGCCTGAGCTCTTTAAGGTGTGACAGACAGAAACAGTTCAATCCAATTAGCTGTTCTTCAATGATATTAGAGTCAAAAAATGGCCTAGCCAGAGCTAAATCACTAAGTTAGAATACCAACACAGGCCTGGAGGTTTGAGTTTCAGAGCTGCACGTAAACGCTAACGGAGCTATCTGAATTTTATCAAGATGAATATCGGAAACGAGTTGAGATTAGATAAAACTTCAAACTTTAATGGTTCTCGTGGGGAAATTGGGTAAAAGTATGATAGCCCAGGAAAATAGTGAAATTTTAAACAAATGATGCTAAAATCTGATACAAAACACAAGCCATGTATTAGACGGTAAATAAGACGTCCATTGCTGCTGATGTATTTTGCCTTTCATTCCATTTTCTCCGCTGATCAAGGCAGAGGGAAAGGTTGGATAGGGACCTTTATAATGCAACGTTGATTCCTAAAAGACTCAAAAAATTCATGGGAGAGTCCCTGTGGTCTCTCACGGCTCATCCCAATCTAACGGTGTTAACAGAGCACAGTTAAAGGCCACATAATTACAGTGGGCACTTCAACACAGCCAAACCAGTAATGTTCTCTTGGGAATTCCAGGGATGGGTGTGACTGTTCACTAAAAGCAGGGAGTCATGTGCCTAGTTTACAATGCGATACCTACAATTACCATCCTTGTCAGCCTCTCGGTTCCGGGTCAGGGTTAAGGCTGCACTATTAGTTGTGTATCATCATATATTGCAATTTTAGTTTCCACAATTAATAATTCTACAATACTGGCAATACTAAAACATTTAATTTCATGTACAACGTCTGCTGTTGTTAAAAATAGGACTAGATCACCTCAGTTTTAGCATCTTTGCAATGGTTACCTGTTAAGTTTCAGCATTGGTTTTGAAATTCACTTATAAAAGGTCTTTCACTGATGCGTAGCCATGTTTGGTTTATAGAAGCCTGTGGAAAACAGACTACAACCCAAACTGCTGTGACTTCACACTGTCTCAATGATTAGGCGTAAGCTGTTAACTGACTGGTTTGCTCAGTGCCTGACTGACTGACTGACTGACAAGGACAGCTTCTAGATGATTCAGACTAAATAAAGTGCACCACAAACAAAGTTAATCCTCCTACGCGGGAAACTGAATCCAAAATATTATGAGCTCAGTTACAGACAGTCCTGCTGATATCAAACTGTAGTTCCCCAAAACACAGAGGCAGGCCATCGGGGCCTGACAACTTCAACAAGTTGATAGTTTAGCTGAAGACATTAAACTATTTAACTTGTCAAGAACATGCAGAACTGTTGAAAACTTTAAAGACGTCAAAACAGCCATAATTGACGGCTTTTTATGTGTGCTGTTTCTAAAGAGACTTTTAAGCAGCTAGCAATATCAGCATTTTAATTTTCTATAATCTGATCCTCTATTGCTTCCTGTAGGGAAATTGTCTCTGTCTCTCTCTCTGTCTCACCTGCTTCACCATGGCAACAGGGTCAGCCCTCAGGCCCCACCCACTCTGCCAGGGTGGCCTAGCAGTTACACAGCCAGTCTCATAAACCACCGCAGGTTGATCCCTGCTGCAGCCATGGTGTCTTGTCGAAGTGCGCCTGCCAGACACTGAACCCTCTCTACTAGCTCGCTCATTGGAATAACCTTTTTCGTAGACATGTCTAGAGGATAAGTTCTTCAGGGCGACTTGACTTACTTAAGGGCATCTTGGCAGTAGCACGTTCCTTATTCACTTTCCCTAGCCGGGCCCAGGGATTAAAACAGGCAACCTTCTGGTCACAGGCCTGCCAACCCAAGCTACACTACCCGTCCAAAGTGTATATCGAGTTATAGAGGGGATGTCTGTCCTCATTAGATGATGGTATGAAGCTAATCATAGCTGAGATTAGACAGACTGCAGGACAAACTGGGCTTCCTTAAGCCTTTAAGCAAAGCATGGACTCATATAGGTCAGGCTGTCTGGAGAACACGACCTCTGCAAAACTCTCCTCTCTGTCTCCTTAGCTCTTATTTTTCTACATGATCACCACAGCTGCAACCTAGTGCTATTGTATTGCATTCATATATGATATGTATAGTCTATAGTCACTGTCCCTTCATGTGAGGCTCTGTTGTCCTGTACCGTGTGTGTGCACCGTACTACATTAGTCAATGCTATGCAGGGATGTGAAAGCATCTCTGCACCAGTATAACCAAGACTAATTCCTGTAAATTTACTGTACATGTTAATAAGAAGGAGGGTGCTACACCTGCCCTGCAACCCCAGCTTAATGTCAGTTTGATAACGGACATACATGAAGTATGGAGCACATCCCCAATGTGACCGATTGTTTACAGTGTTGTACAGTGATGGAGAAGACAGCACAGTCTATTGACTCCCATGCCGTGTCCCTCCTGTCAGACACACACACAGAAACACCTTCAATTAACACCTGACCTTATTAGGAGGGTTGATGCCATCAGAGTTGAGCTAAGTCTGTCTGCTTCAGCCTTGAGCATCCATCACCCCATCAACAATCACTGCTTCACTACTTCATTCTCTCTCGCCTTCACTCTTTCATTCACTGTTTCATTCCCTCCTTTACTCTTTCACTCCTCCATTCCCTCCCTCCTGCCCTAACTCCTTCACTTTTTCCATTTACTGCTTCCTTCTTCTGTGTAAAAGAGAAAAGTTATGATATATACAAACATAAGAGACTTAAGGTAGGAACATAATCAATAAATGGGATCAATAAAGCTGATCTTAACTTCACAAAAGTGGCATCCATATACTTTCCAACACAAAGTATAGTTTTGTAGCCTTAACAGTCAAAACAGTCCAACACAACACAAATCGGGCTGGGATTCCATCAGTGTCAGTTTCTTAACGGTTCACTCTGAACAATGAGATTCCTTCACACAGTGCTTCTCATACATAGGCTCATCTGTGACGCACCGCCACAATATTGGCACGGCCATTCTCCATCACACCAGAAACTAATCTTACTCAGCTGTTGTGCCTTTTTGTCCTCATCCGCTTGTGTGCGACAGACAGTCAGTAGAGCATGAGACTCTCAGTCTCAGGGTCGTGGGTTCGATCCCCACGTAGTGTCAACTATCACCTTTGTAAGTCACTTTGGATAAAAGCGTCTGCTAAATGACTATAATGTATTGAAATATAGTATATAACCATAACACAAGCAAATACACCCCAACATATTATGACACAAACCATCTGCAGCCTGCAAGGAGAGAGCAGGAAAATCCCAAAACACTGGTGACACAGGATTAGGGAAAAAGGCTAGCTCAGGTTAAGAAAATATCTGTTTAAAAATGGCCTCCTATTTGGCACTAGAGAAACACTGAGCAAATAAACACTGGCTGTACCACAGGTTGTCTGCCACAGCCAAGACCAACCAGAAAACAGGCCTGGGGGGAAGGCTGGGACTGAATCCATAACCAATCCAATAAACAACAATTATGATTTTTTATTAAAATATTTTAATATATAAACAAACACCTGTAACTTTTCATTTAAATATGAAACCATCACTCCCGCTCGGAACAACCACTTTGTTTAGCTAACGTCCAAGAAGGAAAGTATATTCCTCAAAAAAATGTTAATAAAAAAAATATTTGTGCTCTAAGTTTATTACAATGATGTGTTACTACTGTGTGTTATGAAATGTGTCAGCAAGCCAGTCGAGGCTTACAGTGAATTTAGAACAGCTAGAGGGTTTTCTTCCTGTAATGTCGGTGATGTGGAAGTTTTATTTTTTTCTGGATAAGACTGTCAGCAAAATCACTAAAATGTAACTGAGCAAACACTGACATGTAAAAAAAATCTAAATCAGTTGAGTGGCGGGCTGAATAACTGTCCTGGTGATGATGCTCCTCTAGTTTAATGTTTAATCCCTCCAGCCAGGGGTTAACAAAAGACAACTAGTCCTTCCAGTAACCCCAGGAGACCTGCTTTGTACTTTAATGATGTGCTTTCATCTCCGCAGACCATACAAAGCACCAGAAAAACATCCCCCATGCTGTTCAATGAGTGAGTGTGTGTGTGGGTGTGTGTGTGAGTGTGCATTTGCTTCCCAGCATGCATAAAAATGGCTCTTCTTTAGAAGCTCGAGTTATGAACAAGATGAAACACCCAAACCACATTCCGAAAAACAAATGGAGGGAGGTAAACAGTGGAGATGTTACCCCCCGCCCCCCTCCACCAACACCACTAACACACCCAGCTTTCCCAGCGAGGAAACGGATTTTGAATCTTCTTGTGCTTGCAATCAGTTTATGAATGGAGTTCAGGCTGAAAGCGTGAGCTCTCTATTGATTCAATAAAAACGGGTACTGGTGTTTTTCCTTTACGTCACAAATCAATCTGATGAATGAACGGAGGGAACCATGACAGATGACACAGCGCTCAAACGGCACTAACCGCCTGGCCGAGCCTCATGCTGGCACAACAGAGAGGCTCTGATCAAGGGGAGATCTCTGGGAGATGTAGTGTTACCACCCAGCTGGGACAACTGAGTCTAGATACTAGCATGTTATCAGGAGAGAAAAATAATAACAATGATAACATAATCCTCTGTTGCATCCTTCCACAGGGAGGTCAGAGCGTGCATTTGCTGCTGCTGGTACCAACGTGAAGAAAAAAAGGGCCGATTTACAGTATAGCAGCAGCGAGTCTTTACCTTTTTCACTGGCACAGACTAACTAGAAACACAGGACTCTGGTCTGCAGGAGGTCTGGGAGCTGCCAAAGGATGACCTGAGGGGATGAATACTGTTCCAACTATTCCAGCTATCAGACTTCCTCCTTTTAATGAAGCCTGGCTTAACTAGCAGTGCACTGTTCCTACATCCTAATGAAAAACACAACAGTCTCTGCAGTGAAAGCAGTAGGACTACTAGTTTGCCCTGGCTAACACTCCCTCTGGAGGTCAGTGGTCTGGTTTGAACATCCTCACAGGGTCTCAAAGTCCCCTTCATTAACTACTTCATCTACTTAAACTGACTGCTAACAACAAAACATGTCACCCTCCTGTGTGGGCGGATGCTAACTGGACACGCACACATCAGCAGTGACTCAAAAGAGTCATCTCTCCAGTCAGTCAGGTCCTGAAACTTGACCTGGAACAAACTGGGATAAACTGGGCCAAGCCGGGAGCGGGAGGCTTTTAAACCAGTGCGATCTGGAGCCCCAGCATAGTGGAGTGGCTGAGTCCCCCTCCGAGACCACATCTACCTTTATTGTCCTGGGATTGAATTGGCCCTCCCGCTCTACTTTCCCACTGTTGAAATAAAGAATAAAAATACTAAAGGTGGACTATCTAGTCCCGCTTTAGGGAAAAAACAAAAATGATCTAAAGCCCTGAGAATTTCCATTCGGACGCAGCTTTATTTGTGCTGGCTCCAGCCAGTCAAGGCACCAGCGCAGAGGAGGTGTGTATGTGTGTGTGTTGGGTCCTGGCATCACAGAGAGGGGGTGTGTGGCTGGCAGAGGAGGAAGGTCCATCATTGCTACAATTCAGTGGCGACTGAATGGAGTCTAGCACAGAGAGCTGCTACTGACAGCACACAGGAGGGAAGTGGCTATAGTAGTAGTAGTATTTGTACTAGTAGTAGCAATAATTTTAGTGGTAGTAATAATAGAAGTAGTAGTAGCAGTAGTAGCAGCAACAGCAGTAGTAGTAGTAGTAGTAGTAGTAGTAGTAGTAGTAGTAGTAGTAGTACAGTACTGTCCTCAGTACAGGGCTGCGACCTCTAGCCCTTGACCTCTTGTCTTGCTTGTAATGTTGGTTATCTAGGAATTTAAGGTTATTTTGTGGATAAGAGAGTCACACGTGACTAGTGTGTGTTGTCAAAGCAACAGGGCTTCTAATTGGTGGAGAGTTGAGGATGGGGCAGGAAGCAAGAGGGGTGGCCTTGATGCCAGCAAAGACACAACAACAGATACGGGGTCACCAGCTAAATGTAGGAAAAACTTGCCACAAACCTTCCAACTTTCCAAAAACTATGTAGGAAAATATTTCCACCAGCGTTTTTACACCACCCACTTTCACTCCTTTATCAGCCAACTGGATATTTACAATAGAATAGAAGTCCAAATAATTGGTGGTTACCTGTAGAGCACACTAACTTACCAGGGTTATTAAGTGTTAATAAAACACGTGGCTTGTCCCCACTGTCAGACACACACAGACACAGACACAGACAGACACAGACACAGACACAGACACAGACACAGACACAGACACACACAGACACACACGAAGAGTTGCAGCAGGCAGTTGTGCTGGGTGGATGACGTCTGTCGGGACCTCCAGACGCTTCATAGAGACAAAACATGGCAGCGAGGAGGAGGAGGAGAAGGTTTTATGGTATGATGGAGTTGTTGTAGACTGTCTATAGTGTTTCCCTGCTGACGGGATAAACAGCAGATGTGGCCGACTTCTGCTCCTCCTCATAACACCTCCTCCTCCATCAAACACCACGTTCTGCATGCACATACTCTGCGTTTGCGTGGTTGTGTGTGTGCGTGCGTGTACATGCATGTAATCCAGGCCAGTCCCGCGACAGTCTCAAGTCACAAGACTGAAAACATCAACATGCCAAGTCAGCAGCAAGGCCGCCGGTCCCCACGGAAATAACTCAGCCAGACACACACTCTGTCAGCCAAAACACGCAATCTGAAACACACCAGCAAAACACACCATCTAAAAGTCCCTTAACTGTAACACACTGTCTAAGGGTGCATTCACCTCAAGCATGTTTAGATCGGTTGCGTTTAGATCTGGAGCGTTTACTCCTGTAGTTTGGTTCCTCTGGACAGGTCAGAACAAATCCGTTCGAACCCGGGTGGTAGCAAATAGCCGCACCAAGGCCAAGTGAGAACATAATCCGCACAAACGGGAAACGACCCAAAAATGCAAGGGTTTTATGGGGAAAAAGGAGACGGATGTTGACATCTGATCCCCAGCAGTTCCTCATGCTTGGAAGGTCTAGCATGACAAAATGAGGCGAGGACAAACCACAGTCTGGGCTGATGCTCATATCCAGCTATGTGTTCTCAACTGATATGAACACCAGAGAAGAGACAAAACTTATACTATATCTAAAGTTTCAGGAACTGGAATCAAATTTTCTCCCCCTTGCCAGCAACATCTTTAACCTGGCAGGATGACAGTCTGTCAAATAAAGGAGCTACTTGTGAGTCCATGTGACTTTTGTTTACAAGTCCCGGTTCACTGGTAATTGAGCTTATCGACATCAATACTTATTGATACTCTACTTCACTGAAGTAATGGAGTGTGACTGTAAGGTAGTGATCCTGTGGAATGCGTGTCCACCCATCACTAGTTACTGCTACCTTTGATACACTTCTTGTTTTGACAACATACCAAGCAGGTACCAGGGTGTTTGCTAACGTGTCCCTGGAAGAGGGGTGGTAATTGGGGTTGAAGGCCGTGGTAGCAGGAAAATATCAACAACCAGAATTAGCTTTTATACACAGCTAGTCCTTTCTGGTTGTCAGGTCAGTGCAGGACAACAGGCGGAGAGTTTAATTCCAAAATGATACAGACAGTGAATGAGCGGTACCATTTTCCAGGAGCTAATTGGTGTTTAATTTGTCACGGACGCGTCCCTGTGATCTAAAGTGGATCGGGGTTTCTTGCCATGAGGAAGGTTTGGATACTTTGAGCTACAACACACAATGAGAGGCTGTCTATCAAGCTCTGTTACTACGCCTGGACCATTAATACAAAATACAAAAAAAAAAAATCTGTACAGTGATCAATCTAGCACTCAATCAATTAACTGGCAGAGTGAGAGAAATAGAGAGACAGACATAGAGAGAAGAGTGAGAGAACGGTGGGGTATTTATTAATCCGCATTGCCTCTTCTATTACCCTGCCGTGTCGTTTCAAAATGAATTGTGTCTTTCATATATATATATGTAGCCACTCGTAGTCTATCAGGGATTTCAATGTTTTCTCTGCGATGCCTCCTGGGGGGCAGGCAGAAGCAGAGACAGACTGGCCTTCTCCATGTTGTCACCACGCAGCGCTGCAGCCAAAACAAGACATTACTGTAGCAGCAACTGGGTGCCAAATGTGTCCCCTGGGTCCGAGGTAATAACAGCTGTGACAGGTAACCCGGCCACAGCTGAAAGCGCAGAACCTTTCATTAAACTTCCAAATCCACATGTATGTAAACAGGCTACGAGCTAAGCTGTCTACATCATCTATTTCAACTGGAATCAATGATGTGCTATGTGCACGGTGATTGGCAGCTTACCTTTCTGGCAGTGGTTGGAGTTCCAGCATCGGTAGCTGTAGTTGTCATTGAACATGGTCTTCCTGCACTGAGGGTTGTTCTCCATGATGCCCGGACAAACATCGCCGCACTCCTTGGACTGCTTGTTCCCGGCGATGTAGTTGTTGAACTCGGCGTCCATGATGAGGGACCAGTCCACCGAGTCGAGGTAACAGAGCTCGGGGTTCTTCTCGATGCGGATGGCCCCTCGCGTGATGTTCTTCAGGCTGTACAGGCCGATGTCCTTCAGGCTGGTCATCTCGAAGATCACCAGGGCGTAGTTGTAGAAGAGGTTGCGTCCTCGGATGACGGTGAGGTTGGGAAAGAGCGTGCTCAGGCTGTCCAGGCCCGACACCCGAAACAGCAGCAGGTAGTCTGTGATCATGGTCAGCTTGGGGAAGCTGAGTGAGCGGAAGAACTCCTGGTTGATGTTGTTGTTCTTGTCGCCGATGAGGAGGATCTGCAGGTAGCCCTCCACCACCGTACAGTTCTCTAAACGCCTGAACTCGCTGATGTCATTGCCGATGTCGATGCTGGGGCCACAGACTGGATGAGAAGGAAGGAAAGGGAGACGGTGAGGTGATTGAGAGTAAACAGTTGTGATCATCTACCACCATATTTGCTACATTCTCATTTCTACCCTTTTGTTTGTCTGTTTCAACATCATCACGATATGAAGTCTTAATCTTCGCTGAATGAAACAGCCCCGCTCTTTGGTAGCTAAACAGCAACCTCATGAAAACACTAACATCATGAGTGGGCTTGCCGTGGTTACAAATGTTTCGGTCATGGAAGACATTTCAAAAGCTGTTTACACTCTGTGTAATGAATACCAGCTGAATATGACAGTTTCACAAAACAATGGAATCCATTCCTGAAATACTTGCATTCATAACAATATCCGTATCTAATACATTTCTAAATATTGATAGTACACTTGAGCCCCGGTACTGTTGACACAACATGTTTGCCTTGCAATTCTCCTCTCATTTTCAATGCCAAACTCACTTCAGTCAGGTTCCATTCAAGCATGGGTTAACACTGTAATAAAGCTTTGATTGCTCAGTCTTCAGGCTATTGTTGCTCTTGCGTCCACCTATTGTCACCACAACTTGTTGTTCATTATCTTTATTAGGCTTTAATAAAATCCAAACCATAAAGGCCTAGAAATGATTGTACTATAAGAGTCGCCATCCATAAAACACCTGGACCCTGTCAGTTTATTAAATAAAAGCTGAAGTGGTGACTCAACCTTTTTAAACAAGGACTAGAGTAAGTGGATTATGTGGTGATGTTTTTGTATGTACTGCAGCAATATCATACTTCATAAAAGACCTCCTACGTTGTAACTGCAATGTAGCGGCCCCTGTTAAAACACTGTCATCCTGCTTTGTTTACATAGTGATTTATTGGATTGAAGAGGTATCGTCAATAGAACTGTAATGTCTGAGTTTTAGTTGTATTTGCACGCTAAGGGTGGAATAGGTTGGTTCACTTTTGTAATGTTTGTAGCCACTGGAGTAAAACTGCGTGTTTTGAGAAATGACTGGTTACAAAAGTTTTAAAAAGCTAAAAAAACAAAAAAAAACATCTGCAATTTAAACTGTTACAGATCATTTGTGAATATAACCAAAATGTAGATGGTTAAATAAAATGCAGGTTTTATAATTAAACGTAGAGCTGATTTTTTCACCCTCCTGCTGTTCTGAAGACTTTGTCAAAACAGCCTCATAATCCAACAGCCTGTCCATACGGATTCAGTACATCATCAGCACAGCTGAGTATCAAAAAATATGATACCTAGCTGTGCCGCACCGATTGTTGGTATTGATATTGATTTTAAAGGCATGAATCGGTCTGGGGCAATGCTTGGATTGGGTTCTCAGAGTGGGAGCTGAAGTTTTCTACAACGCTGAAGGGGTTTACAGTAGAGAATGATCCAATTCTATATTAAAAAGCAAATGTACAAATGTTAACATACTGTAGGTAATAGCTGCACTGTGAAAACTGCTTTCATTCTACTAACAAATGGAAAAGGTATGGCTCTGGAATCACTCTGGTCTTCGAAGAATCGGACGTGGCAGCAGAGTCTCGGTACAGGACTCCTAAGAGCTCGGTGATGAGAGGTGGAGTCTTTACCTTTACAACTGACTCCCACCCGTGTGCTCTAAACAATACTTAGCCTAAAGTCCCAGCAGCACCCACAGAAACACGGAGGCCAGTATCGCACATCAATGTGAGGAGGATTCACACTTCAAAGGCTGGAGGGCAATGAGTCATGGAAAACTCACACCAACAGCTTGTCACAGCACTTGTTTAATACTAGTTTAAAAGTTGAATAGGAATGTGAAGCAGGAAGGTTCTAGAGAGACCATGCATCTTAAGTCCACCATGTATATGTAAACACAAGGAATGGTGTTACAATGAGGAGCTCAATATACGTCAGCTTATTATTAAGGGTTTGCCACGGGACAGAACAACTACTGCGTTAGCAAAACCTGGCTCTGGAACAAGGTGCTAACTATATTCCCACAGCAGTCACACTACAGGGCTGTACACATTGTACAATAAAAAAAACTGTTGTTTTCCTTTTCCCCAGGTCCACATTACTATTAAATATTATAGGAAATAAAACATTGTCATTATCAAAATAACGTCATCATGACTACGATCTAGTAAACATGATCTAGTCCATTAAAGCAATAATTAGCAAATATTGCTTTGTCAACATACTTGTTTTCACATAACAGATGGATGATGTTAATATGAATCATCGACTCTATAGGGGGTACCGGTGGACCAAGTTTCTATGACGTTTCTATCTTGTATTGTTCTTGAGTTATTGTGATCACAAGAATGTGTCTCCACACAGACACACAGACGCCAACATTACGACATCATGTCCCGCATACCGTGGTGGCGAGACATAATAATAATGCGATATGATACTTTGTGATACTTGTGTTAAAAGAGCATAAAGACAAGACAAACACTGCTCCGCTAAATGATGTTGGACGTCATATTCAGAATAGTATGTGAGAACCGCTTCCGGGTGATTCAGACAAAATAAAACGATCACCACAAAGTCAATCTGCCCACACTGTAAATTCTCCTAAAAAAGGTTAAATTCAAAATGTCGATCGGAGCATCCCTAGCGTATGGCATTTTTTCTGTAATGCTTCTCATTTTGACAAAATTCATTTTTTGTAATTGAGGATGAGTAAATTCTGAGGGTTAAGAACATCAGGCATTTTGACTGAGACTGCTGAGAGTTTAAGTCTTCTCCAGAGAGGACATCAGAGCTTTCAATGCCATTACGAAAGGCCTTTGGCATGATTTAGGGCAGGCAGTGTGCTGGTACGGCTGTTATGTCTTTCTAATAATCTACTTGTCAGTGCATACTGTCAGAAGTCCTGAGCGTGCGGCCTACCTGCTAACACCCTGGCCTGTAAAAAGACACCCTGCCCAGTGACATTACAGGTTACATCACCGCAGCCAAACAGCTTCACCTTCTGTGGCCTCGCTGCAACGCCAGCATGAACATCTTTCATGGGAACTGTTCCTGACCTCGCTCAGGCTCAGCGGTGGGAGTCAAAAAAAAAAAAAATACTAAACAAAGTTTCCGATCCAAATTTACGTCCTGCACGCCAGCTAAGTGGAAATACCGCTAGCAGGTGTAGGCGCTTAACCCTGCTCCGCTGACACATTTCACACTGCTGAGTACACAAGCCTATCTCCAGAGCTTTGATGGGCCTCCAGATCACATGTTTACTATTGATAACCTCTTCCCAGCCGGCTGCAGTGCCCAGACTGACTGCAGACAACTAGAGGAAATCTACAGGAAGCCACATTAGACATTTCCAAAAGAAACAATAAGCAGTAAGCCCTCTGAGCTGGTGATTCACTTACTGCCACTCACTACAGCAAGTCTGTTTACTCCTCATTTCCATCCTGTTAGTGACAGGCTACCCTGAGGGGAAACCTATTCACAAATACTCTTCCGCATAAGAGGCAAGGTGAGAAGGAATGAGCTGGGACGCTTTAACAAAAGATCATTCTTGACAGATAAAACTCTCGTTAGGTCAATCTGAAACGCTGCGGCTGTGTCTGCAGCAGCAGAGTTGAACTCGGTTAACCCAAACCTGCCAGTTGGCCCTTAGCCCTTTTCTGACACGGCAAACTAGCAGAATATTCTGAGGGTTTAGCCACACAACGATCCCTCATATAGCTCCACACTGGAGTGAGAATAAACGTAGGAGTTCGATGGGAGAACCTCTCTGCTGCTGCCAGGTTTGTCCTGTGACCACTGGGGTTAACAGTAAACCCTATAACACACAGTTCACAAACTCCTCAGTCTTTCCAATCAACAGAACCAAGTCTGTTTTGCTTGCGAATGTACTTTGGCTTGTTCTATTTTAAAACCCAG
>CABFOQ010052490.1:18764-50739 GCA_900660455.1 Gephyroberyx darwinii
GGGATGAATCAGGAAGCCTTGTTTGCAGCATACCTGGAAACACGGAAATTTTCTGTTGGCAACACATAATTGCATACATTTTTTTCAAATTTGTTTTAAGTTATTAAACCTTTATATTTCAAAGTTTACAAGCTCACAGGGCGTGTGAAACGTCTACAGACCATCGCTGTTAATCACTAGAATATTCCCATTCCTTGGACTAAGCTACACGTATAGCTCCAATTTGCACTTCTCAAAATTGTTATGTTAGTTGTTAGTTCATGTCAATGGGAAAACGTTGGACCATGGTCTATAACCTCAGCCTTCCTGTGGTCCCCATGACAGGCATGATGGGAGGATGTTGCTGCACCTGATCAGTACAACTGCAGCAGCCTGGCATAGCAATTCCTCATGCAAATACTATCAAGGGCAAGGTACCCTCAGGTTTGTTTAACAAAGGAGAAACAATTATAGCCGCACTGCCAGAAAAACACTGCACTTTCAATCGACAGTCCTAATTTCTGTGAATATTGTAGGAGGGTTACTAAAATAGTAGGCCTTTTGTAAAAAGATACCTGCACATAACAGAAAGCCTGAAAGTAACAGTCAAGGTCATGCTGTAGATATTACACTAAGGTGTGGGCCATCAGCATGGACAGGCTTTAATTTCAGCACCATAGTGGTAAAGTGTGGGACTGGAACTAATTGAACACAGATAACTTAACATATTGAGTGACCATACTAGTAATATTTGTATCTTGTAAATATAAAACGGCAAAAAACATCAGATACGGTTACCGATTATAGTATTACTACATCAATTTTCATTGCTACTCTGATTCACTGACAAAACCATCAGACAGTAACACATTCAGTGTCTTAAGTGTGATCCAGGCCTGACAACACATATAGGAAGATGTGTGCACTGTAGGACAGCACCAGTCTGCTGCTGGAGGCGGCAGAGGATGTGTGGTAGAGCTGGAGGTTTGAACCCAATGAACCCATTCCAGACACCAGCGCGGCCAGATCAGTAATACAGGGCTTCCCAATCTTTCTAGCAAGTGGGAACCCATATTGAGGTTAACTCCAGCAATGAAAAATGTGTCTTTGGCATTGTAACGTTTGATTTATAATAGAGTGATGGACCTGTGATTGTCCAGGTTGCTCTTGTAAACTGGGTGACATGTGACTACAGGACAGGCAGCCTGCAAAGCTTTTACAGTGGCTTGTCAGCTGTTTACATGTCATTAGCAGTAGTTTGTCTTTTTCATTTCAAAGTAAGAGTGAAATATTATTACATTCATCAATGTAACGGAGGGTAAACTTAGGTGAACTCAGTTTTCCCACCTTTTTAAGGCTGACATAAATCTTCATGATGTAAATTTATATTATACGTCATAGTAAGTAGTGTCAAACTGATATGTTATATAAGAATAGCTTATTTTAAGGGGGGAAAATACATTAATGATATTCTGAAAATTCATTCATTTATTAATTTTCTTTACCCACTTATTCCTATTCAGGGTCACAGGGGGTTGGAGCCCCTGGGCGGAAAGCAGAGAAACACCCTAGACAGGTCGCCAGTCCATTACGGAGTTATTCTAAAAATAAAGCTGCTTTTTCTTTATATTGGTGGGTGTTTGACTAGAGGACATAGCTGACCCACCACTCTATTTCCCACTACGTCACTGGTTGCATTCTTCCTAGTTTTACAGGGATTATTCTCAGCACCCCATGTTCATATCATGGGGCCCCAACCATAAGGCTAAGAAAGCCTGTTATGTACCAACACACGATGTGGCATATTTCAGAAAGTTACCTCTTGACTTAGCTGATTCATTCTGAGTCACAGCAATGTCAACACATAATGTGGTATATCTTAAAAACCAAACTATCTTTACTGCACGACTCACTTTCTCCATCGGCTGAGTCATAGTAATGTAGTTACCAACACATTTAAAACACAATATACCTTTACATCTTAAGTCATTGTAAAGTATTCATCAGCACACTATGTGGTAGACTTTAAAGTACAGTTAACATTACTAAGTTACTAGACTTCTGTCTCCATTCTAGTCATAGTAATATACTCACCAACACAATATTTTAAAACCCAGTTTACTACACATATTTCCATTCTCCATTCATACAGAAATGTACCATATAAAATAGTTTTTCTCAGTAATGTAAGTTGACATTATTTTCTCTATTCATATAGTAATGCCCCATGTAAAATATTGTTTTTCTCAGTAATGTAAGTTGACATTATTTTCTCTATCCATATAGTAATGCCCCATGTAAAATAGTTTTCCCAGTAATGTATGTTGACATTATTTTCTCCATTCAAATAGAAATGTACCATGTAAAATATTGTTTTTCCCAGTAATGTAAGTTGACATTATTTTCTCCATTTATATAGTAATGCATCATGTAAAAAACTATATCTCTCGGTAGTGTAAGTTACCAGTGTTAGTAGTAGACTTACTCTCTGCGGTGGCGGGCCGGAGGCAGGAGGACAGACCCAACATCAGACCCCAAAACAAGGTCAAACGGTGCCTCTCCATCCGAGACCTCATTCCTGGAGAAATAAATCCCCCCAAATCCTGTAAATAAATATGTTGAGAGGAGGAAACGTCGGTGTAACTTGGTCAGGGTCGTTCAAAAAACCTTTATAACCTCCAGACAGTTTAGCTTTTAGCTGTTAGCCGGCTAGTGGAGCTAAAAGCTACAACAAACACCCTCGCAGGATAGCTCTCACAAGCTAACGGGGGTCCAATGCTGCTCCAAAATCACCGATTCATTCCCCTGGGTAGAAAATATACGCGTATCATCATCATAGTCCCATTTATTTCTGCCAACAACGACACCGCAATGATGTGTACAGACAAACCGGTGCGGCTACACTAGCGGTGGGGATTCCTCTGTAATCCGCATCTTCACACTCCATTTCTGGAGGAAAAAAAACATCTACGTCCCGCTGCTGGAGGCTCCACTGTGGCCACAAACCAGGTCAAAAACCGCTCAAAACCGAGCTGGAAGGAGAAGGTCTCGCGCATGAATGAACATTGCAGATAGATACACAGCCTCCTTGAGTGAACGACACGACGTTTGATCCAAAATGTCCAGGATAAAATCTGGTTTCAGACCGCAGCCTCCTCCTCCTCAGCCGCTCATCATGCACACACACACACACACACGCGCGCACACACCGCGACGTTAAGGTATAATTCACATTCGTGTCAACGGAAAAAGGGGATTGTTTAGCTTAATGCTTCTGGTCAGGTCAGTTCCCTTGATTATCCAATACCTCCGTCGACAGATAGATAAATAAATAGACAGATTAGTAGACAGGTACCCAGTCTCCTTCAGTCACTCTACAGTCGGCTCTGCTCGTTGTAAACAAGACGCCGTACTCAGAGATGGTCTGTGTTTTAGAGAGATGAATCACTCAATGGTTAAAAAAACTGCCCCGCCTTCCGGTCTGTAAAAGTGGGCGTTAACCCTCTCCTGCAGTTTAGCCCTAGCATAGCAGTTACCATAGTGACCGATCTGGTACTCATCACTCATCAAAAATGTTATCTCTGGACGTTAGGACCTTAGATGATATCTATAATAGAAGACCACACTTCACTACTTTTCCTTTTCCATTAATGTCAATCACTGAAATGGTGTTGATAAAGTAAACTATGAACTCCAGTCAACATCCACAAATATAAATGAAAATGATTTTCAGAAAAGCATTAACTTTTTTTTTTTTCTTAAGAGACCATATCTATCCAGGCAAACAACCACCAATATAAACGAAAATCAGTTAGGCTATATTCAAGTTCAAGTTTCAACTTTATTTATCTCACTGGGCAATTGGTTTGGCAGCAACTGTTAAAAACAACATTACATAAGACTGACAGGCACAGCAAACAGTCAGACACCACTGCAAGGTGTTGATGCAGAGTTTCAGGCAAAATGAATTCATTTGTGGGGGGGGGGTTTCTTAAAAAGACCCTATCCTCATACATTTCACATCTGTTTAATATTACTTGCTATAATGTCTACCATGAATTCATGTCATAAAGATTTCTGTTAGCCCGAAAAGGCTGGGAACTCCACTACATCCCTGACGCCAATCCAGAGAGCAGCGTCTGGTCTGTTCTGTTTGTGGTACCTGGAAATGGAGAGAGAGAGAGTAAGACCTCTGTGTTTCTTCCTCTTCTCTGGTCCCCGCCATAGTGGCTCCGTTTAACTACGCGGTGAGAAGGAAATCAGGGAAGAGTAACCAGGATCGGGATTGTTTTGCTGCTCACACAGACACAGCAGGGGACTGTCCATGAGCAGAGATGCTGTTTAATATATCTGCACCACGCTGTTTCATACCTGTCTGTTGGTTAAAAAACAATTTATATTTGAATCTACCGTGATGCAGTCTTTGTATATCATAATATTATATCATTAATATATAAATACACGGTTTACTGTGTGCCCAGATTCATTTTGGGAATCTCAGACATCAAGAACAGAGTGTCTTCCATACCAAGCTAGTGGTAAGAGGCAGGGGACTGGGGTACACACCATTTGGGGAAAATTGACACCTGCTCTTACAAAATGATAGATAGCACAAAATCAAAAGAAATGTTTGTTTTTAAAAATTAACAAATAATTATAAAAAATAATTTGTCCTTGGTTAATAAAATGAGAACACCTTTACAAGACTGTATCCTTTAGATTTTGTAGGCATGGAATGATGAACTTCAGGGTGATTTTATTTCCAGAATGGATATGGATGAATATCCAATCTAAATCATTATGTGGTCAAAGGGAGTATCACATATGGGGAGCATCATGGTAGTAACTCTGCAAGGCTTGGTTACTTTTTGAGAAGTCACAGGGCTGCTGCCACCCAGAGGGAAGGGGAAGCAACTACACACTGTTCTGACCTACAGCAAAACAACATGGTCAGATTAACACCAAATTCCCACCGTGGGATTAAGAAATCCAGTGTGTTCCCTCTAAAGAAGTACATTTTGGAGCATGCCATGTGCCACTTAGAGGACACGTTCATCCGTACCACAAGTGCATACATTGTTAGAATGGGTTTGTGGGAATCTAACCACTAACCCTAGCAGTGTTAATGCCTTGCTCTACCCATTGAGATACACAGGACCATGGCACTGAGAGAGAGAAAAACAGCCTTGTCAATAATTGTGTCCTTCTAGATATGTAGGAATTCAAAAAATAAAAAATAAACTAACCCCAATTTTAGTCTATTTCTTATCCAGAGCAACTCGTTACATCACACCGATTTTAATCTGTTTGCGACACAGGCTGATACATTTGCAGGGACCTGTAGCGGTCTGAGACACACAAGTCGAAGAAGTGGAAAGGCCAGCAGGACTGTCGGATGGTGGCTTGTGATGTTGTGAGAGAGGCAAACAAAACCGTCCATAGAAGAATCCCTGACAGTTTTTATTATCCCTGTAATTACAGGCTGCTTTCAGCACTTCACAGAGGAGAGCGCAGAAGTATTATTTGAGCGCCACAGATTACCTCAGCTCTGGCAGACAGCGTTCAGCTTCCGTCACATTCCAACAATTAGCACTGAGGGCAAAGAAAAAAAAAACCCACATTAAAAATGAAGTGAATATCAGTGGCCACCCAAGACTCCACATACAGTGAGTCACTCTCTAACAAGTACTCACTGTACCAACATGACCCCCTGTGCCAGAGAATGTTGTGCCTGTCCACTTGCATTTGTTAAGTCCCTATTAAAGTCCCCATGAAGGCAGGCGGCGGGCCCACCTACCTCGACCGCCCCGGTGGAAGCCATTCTCCCGCTGCACTCATGTGGAAATAAGCCTGTTTACCACCAACGGGTCACACATGCTAATGAGCGTCTGTTTGTTTTCCACTGTGCTCATGCAGGAAGAAGAAGGGAATTTTGGGAGGGAAAATAATAGATGATATGCAGACAACGGCTCTGCAGCCCTAATGATGGAAAACACGGGACAGAGAATTAATGGATATGAAATCAGAGCAGGAAATGCAGTCTGACGGGTCCGGCCTATAGCTCAGGGGTTTCTAAACTTCAAGTACAAGGTCAAGGACCCCCCAAATAGATTCACGTTAGACCACAGAACCCCATAAGATTGTGTCTCTTTGGTTAAATATGATACAGTATAGAATTATATATCTGTCTATATTGTTTGTGGGGAGATGACAGTGGATAAACAGATAAACTTTTCATCAGAAGAGTAATTTCTACATCCTCTTATGATGCTGATGTTTAGAGAGTGAAATAATAGTGAAAGTGAAATATTTCTAACTGGCTGAAATAAACTGTGTTAAAATGTTGTCTTTCACTGATGGTAACAGTGACACTTACGTAATAATGTTACACAGGTAAGAACCTGCAGCCTCCCTTACATACAATATATGATTAGTAACTCATAGTGCCAGCAAAGTCACTTTGGACAGCTTTGGACTGAATAATACAACAACTCTCTCGGTCAAGGCATTACCATGGATAGCTGACACTGTTATGGTTATATGTGATATCAAAAGAGCATGAATCAGTTGTTGGAGAATTACATTGATATTTAACTTAACATTAGTAACTGCTGACACTGTCAGCTAGCATGAATCCACGAGGTTTGAGCCACACTGGCTGGCATGACTGGTACAGAATACTAACCCTGCTATACTAATAATAGTCATTAAAATGACATCAGCACTGGCTGGCCAGGTAGTAGGTTATGGTTTAAGCAAGATATCTCAGAAACTTGACAACAGATTTCCATGAAATTCGGTGGACAGATAGGCCTTGGACCAAGACACAATTGATTAGATTTTGGTGGTGATCTGGATCTGGGATTTCTGCCATTGGACAATTATCGTTTTCTAACAATAACTGTGAAACATAGAGACTGATTCCAAATACTAAGGTGTTTGCAGGGTCAAGAATTTAACTTGAAATGATAGGAATGATGTCTTTGGGTGCAACAGCAAGTTGGAGAATTGTTCAGTGTTGGCAGAGTGCCTTCATCTGCATCTTCATCTACAGCAGATACGTAAGTTAGTAAATCAAGAACATTCATTCATTTTCTCTACCTGTATATTCCTTTTTTGGGGCCCCGGGGGCTGGAGCATATCCCAGAATGCTTCGGGCAATTTAGTCTCAAATTCACCCGCCTTGCATGAAATCATTATTAGTATTGTACAAAATGTTGTGCAGCCTTTGGCCTCTCATCTGGGTTTCTTCATTATTTGGAGTGAACCTGAACAACTAGATTATGTCACCAAATATTAATTGGTGGTAATGGTGACTGGTAAGGTTGGGTATTTACTATCAGAGCATGTAACTACAACTTGGTGAGTTTCAACAATATAATGTAACGACGATGTTGTCAGTTGACAAGTCATGTAATTATCAAAAAGCGCCATAAGGAATGCATTGTGGTAGCTTGGAGCATTAAAAATGGACTGCATTTATATAGCGCTTTACAATGTATGCCTCTCCTTCACCCATTCATACACACACCGATGGCAGTGAGTGCAGTGCTCGCCTGACCATCGGGAGCAATTTGGGGTTCAGCGTCTTGCCCAAGGACACTTTGACATGCAGACAGGAGAAGCCGGGGATTGAACCGCCAACCTTGGGATCAGAGAACAACCCGCTCTACCTCCTGAGCCACAGCCACCCGAGTAATCTTTCACTTAATCTTTCAATTAATCTTTCACTTCCCCCACCCAGATTATCCCAGCCAGTCCAGGGATTTGGACCGGCAACCTTCCAGTCACAAGTCCACTTCTGAAGCATCAAAGCAACCATCCACATACTAGTGAAAAAACATTCTAAGGGACATCATTTAAAGCCCAAATAGGATCAAAATATAATTTATATGCAAATATACCACTAAACACATGTGAACCTATTGCTACATTCTACACCAATCCTGTGTATGTTGCGAAATTATGAAAGTTGTTGTGAAGGTCTTACCACTAGCCACTCATTCATTGACTTTATCCACTTATTCCTATTCAGGGTCACAGAGCCTATCCCAGGATACACTGGGTGGAAGGCCGGGACAGGTCACAGGGATAACACAAATAGACAACCACTCACATGTGAGTCTCCAAACCACCTGACTTGCACATCTTTAGACTAACTTAACCTCCTAACCACATTGCCACTACTTTCAAGTAGTGTTTAATTTTACAAGGAAACAACCATTAGGCTGCCAGTAGAGGTCATTATAGGATTGTTCAGTCTCTCACACTTGCTGGATATGGATATAATGCGGGATATTTCAATAGAATGTATTAGTATCATGTTAGTTGAGTTCTATTTGAGTCTGCTTTTTTGCTTGTTTGTTTTGTTCATTTGGACATATTTTTGTTGTTTAGTTGAACACACTCGAATATACTGTGCATTCATGTATTTTCATATTTTTCATTTCAGATATTTTTACCTGACGTGCTTTAGAGTAACAGTCATTTGCCTTTTGTTTAACGCAACCCCATTTGCTCTATTGCTATTTATACTCTATTTTTTCTTCAAAGTATTTGCCAATTATTTCTGCTGCTGCAACGACCTAATTTCCCGTTCAAGTCCGTAATGTTATCTAATATAATAATGATGACTGACGATTTTCCCATGTCAGACATAGGGTTTTGCATTACGTATATTACATTACCTATTACACTACATGATACTATTTAGACCCGTGTGGAACCTTGAGGAGTTCGTTCGAGGTCGACTGCTGAAAGTGGTCACGCAACCGGATGTTACCAGTAAATTCATCCGGCAGCTGAAGACCGTTTAACATTAGCTCGCTACCTAGCTAGCTAAGCATTCTCATTTAAATTAGGACTTCTTTGATATTGTGACTTGAAAACATCAGGGTGTAAAATGATTAAAGCCATTTTGATATTCAACAACCACGGGAAACCGCGGCTGATCAGGTTCTATCAATATTTTGTGAGTATTGTGGAGTTTGCTTTTATGCAGTCACTTCATTATCATTTAGCTAGCAGTCAGCTTCCTAATTGTCTTGTCAGCTAGTGCCACTACCATACCATCAACATCCTCATCATGTATTGTCTTCACTGTCTAACATGAAGCAACATACGTCTTCGTCAAAGTCACAGATGCTAGCGTTAAGTTAGCTGATGCGAGCTTCTAGGGGTGCAGTGAAACCACCTCAACTCACTTCACCCACCTTTTGACTTGCAGCATAACTTACTCTCCTTTTTAGGCTGACATACATCTTTATGACACGAATTCATAATATACATGATAACAAGTAGTATCAAACTGATATAGGTTACATGAATGTTAATACTAATAATTTACGGGACTAAATTAACGCTGTTTTGACATTGATTTTTGTTCTTATTGTAAGTTTGCCTTAAAAATGATCCCCGATTGGATTGCATGGACCGATTGCATGGTTCAACCATATTATCTTTACCACTACACCACTGCTTATAGCCCTAGCTACAACTCAACAGAAAGCAATTAAACAAGGTTAAAGATCAAGGCTCGTTCTGAACCACAGTAGCAAGTAATAGCACAATAGCTCACTAGCACACCAAGCTGCTGTAACATCAAAGTCAGTCGATTGTCTAATCAAAGCATTCAGGAACTACAGTTGAAGTTTAACTGAATATTATTAGCTGCCAAGATACTGTAATTGGCACACTATGTTTTATGACATGTCGTAATTCTTTCTGTCTCTCTTTGAGTCCTAACTTCTTTAAATGAGAGGAATTGTATCACATTTTATTAGTTATCTGGTGCCGTTTACTGCCCAAACAGTAACCTTTTACATGATATAATCATCATACCATTTTTTAAAATGTTGGTCAGGTAACCTTTTTTCCCCAAAATGGATGTATAATGTTGATTCATCCATTAAAATATATATATATTTTTTTCTTGGTACTTAGTTAGTAGACACTGACACCCTCAGTCCCTCCAGTCATTTAAGAAACAGCTTTCTGAAGATGGTTGTGCTCTGACAATAGTGGCCCTAGTGGGAACGCTGGAGGGAATTGAATAATATCTCTCATGGGACACTGGCTATATAATGCCAGCTTTGTGTGTCTCTCTCTCTCTCTCTCTCTCTCTCTCTCTCTCTCTCTCTCTCTCTCTCTCTCTCTCTCTGTGTGTGTGTGTGTGTGTGTGTGTGTGTGTGTGTGTGTGTGTGTAGGTATGGATATGTTTGTGTGTGTATTTGTGGTCTAACAGTTTAACAATAAAGGCTCACTATTTTTGTAAGGATAAGGACTGTAACATTTGTTTCCCAGCCTGGTTACCGGGACTTAGTAGACAGTATGACATGTTTCCTGGCAGGCGGAGGACCTGCAGCAGCAGATTATCCGGGAGACTTTCCATTTGGTGTCCAAGAGGGATGACAATGTCTGCAACTTCTTGGAGGGGGGAAGGCAAGTACTGAGGAGTCTGCTGTGGTTCTTGAAGGATAATCTCATATTTCCATCCAAAAGGATTTATACAGTGTGTATGTAAGCGTTCAGTAGTGTTTATTTGTCAGTGCCCATGTGTAATTGCCAGCACCACCAGTTTAAAAAACTGCTGCTACACTGCTGGATTTTTAAAAACCTATTTGATTATTTGAGACATCAGTAGACACATCAGTATGTGACAGCTAAATGTGAGTTTTACATGGATTTGGAGAGTCTAAGATTTGTGTTGCCTGTGACCATAACCGCTGGCATAAACCAGAGCTGTATTTTGAGTTATGATTTGTTACAAAAGTTAGAAGAAGCTTTATTTTCCATGTTCAAGTCAAACTTGGACATGGAACTGCTATATGTAGCAGAAAGTCTGATCAGAATTTCCTGTGAAGTAGTGTTATTTTCCTTCTCTTTGCAGTCTCATTGGCGGCTCCGACTACAAGCTGATCTACCGGCACTACGCCACCCTCTACTTTGTCTTCTGTGTAGACTCGTCTGAGAGTGAGCTGGGCATTCTGGACCTGATCCAGGTCAGCTGTTACTTATTACTCTGTATAGATTTAATAGAGGTACAATTTGGTTTCTGAGGTGGTAGCCCCCTTTCCCTCTATCTTGTAAAAAACTCTACCTCTCAAGTCAAGTCAAGTTTATTTATATAGCCCCCACAAACAAGCCTCAAAGGAATTTACAAGCCTAAGTAGGACAAGCTCATAGGCAATCAGATTTATGACAATTGTGGTATTTACAGAATATGATCAGCACAAAAACAGGAGGACGGATTGAAAGGATTTAACAGAGTTGAGGACACAGCAAGCCTTCATAAACTGCCCAAGGTAGCCTTACCTGGTCGGCACCACCAGCCTAAGGCCTCTATAAGAAGAAGACAAGGAAAACAAAATGTAGTGTGGTAGTTCTGTGTATCAGCTCTCCCCTCAGCTCTTATGTCCTTACTTACATACTGTCATACATAATGACTGAAATGTAAAATGAGGAAACACCGACATAGACCATCAGCAGGTTTGTATTTTTTAATGCAGTTCTGTTTAAACTGGGCTTGGTTATCACCTGAGGTAGTGTTAGAAAAAAAAAATCTGATATGCTTTTGTCAGAGCTGAGACTATTAATCTAATCTCAGATGTAATAATCTGCAAATTGTGTTAATGTGTCTGATAACGTCATCTCAAGGATCACTCTTTCATATGTATGAGGAATGAAAAGTCTGACCGTGCCTACCAACTCCCTTGTAGGTGTTTGTGGAAACACTGGATAAATGTTTTGAGAACGTCTGTGAACTGGACCTCATATTCCACATGGACAAGGTGAGATGAACATCATATTTTTGTTATTTTCTGGGATATTGCCTGCTTGATAAGCTGTTGACGTTAGTTTGGCTTCTCTGATTGATGGCCAGCGCTTTCTTGTCTGACGTTTGACCACATTCAATAATGATAATAGAATAAATCTATAGGTAGGTGTTCATAACTATGTAGGACATAAGAACTAATTTACTACTCCAAGAGATCCTAGTGTTGGATTTAAAAATGTCCCATCAATATTTTGATATTGTGATGATGATTATTAATATAATATATAATAATTTGGTGAACATTATTTTATTGCACTTTTAGCATCTTTTCCCCTCCAACTATTTCAAACTACAACTTTTATTCTAAACAAAAGAATATGTTTCAATATTGCAGATATGCCATTATTCTACAATTATTACAACTATACAATACTTCTCGAAGAAGTAAATGGCAAACGCAGGGAATCTGCAATTTAAAAGAAAAAGCAAAAATAAGAAAAGAAGCAGTGCCGATGTTCACCTGTGTTTTTGAACGGGTCTTGTCTGCTGCATGTTTAGCATCACTGTACTTTGTAGTGGTTGCTATGACTTTCCCTGCACTGTGGCCGCTAACCTCACTTTGATAGCCACCACCCAGCTCACTGCTGGCCACGCCCATAGCAAAAGGTACACACAGGGTCATGAACAGATACAGACTGGTTATGTAGAATCTATCCATTTACGTATTATTATTTTAACGTAAAAAAGTTGCATATTGCAGCTTAAATTGTGGAAAATTGGATATACTGTTATACATGATTGGCTGTGCAGTCCTAGGAAGTTCCAAGAGTAAGGCAGTGTTAGAATGAAATGCCACAGTATTCAGGCTACACAGAAACTTCCTTTTCGCTGCATGGAGCTCAACGAGATGTGTTACTGGAGGCTGATCAGACACATCCACAGCCATCTTGATTTAATTTTCCCAGCAGGAAATTGATGTCATGTGGTGCTGAGGGGTTGAGCTAGGACTTGTTTGAAGTCGACACTGTGTCCTACCAAATGCAGGAATGTCCTGTAGAAGAAGCATGGGAATTTCCTTCCCGGAAAGAGGCCTTTATTTTTTAATAAAAGACTGAGCTGTGCTGGCTGGACAACTCTGTCCTGTGTAGTACTGTAAATGTGGCTAAACTGCAATTCATATGCATTTGCAAGATTTAACAAGTGGATTAGAGTCATGGGCTCATTGAATGAACTAATTCTTGAGCTTTGTCTATATTTGCTGTTCTACATATAAGCCATCCACCAAATTGTTGTCCTATGTCTGTTCGATGTCTGTCTGGGTTCCTAAGCTTATTCTTCACCACCGACTACTGTGAGATGGTCAGGGGCTGTCATCTGACTATGTGTCTGCTACTGGGTTCTGCTCTGTCTGCAGGTCCATTACATCCTGCAGGAGGTGGTGATGGGAGGCATGGTGCTAGAGACCAACATGAACGAGATCGTAGCCCAGGTGGAGCTGCAGAACCGCATGGAGAAGTCAGAGGTCAGATTCTGTTTCACCACCACAGTGGCTGATGAAACACTGAATTCATCTGCTGCTTTCACTATTTTACCACCAAACTAGATTTTTTGAAGTTTTTAGTAGGACTCCAAATGATGCTTGGTTACCTGTGGAGCAGACTAACTTACCTGCCACAATCAAAATTGACCGGCATATGGCTGGTGTTTATTTTGCAGCTGTGATCGTCATCATCCTGCATGGTGTTCATCTCTTTATGATCTAACAGGTAATGAAAGATGTTTCCCGTTTTGTGGTCTTTTGTTCGGACAGGGAGGGCTGTCGGCCGCGCCGGCTCGCGCTGTTTCTGCCGTGAAGAACATGAACCTCCCGGAGATTCCCCGCAACATCAACATCGGAGACATTAACATCAAAGTGCCGAGCCTCTCCCCGTTCTGAGCGGGGCGAGGGCGGCGTCCTGGCTGAACCCTGCAAGGCTGGTGTACTACTGACGGCTCTGTTTCCCCGCAGCTCCCCTCCAACCAGCTCTGCAAACCGATGTTTTTATATATGTACTACGGAACCACAGCAGCTTATCCTCACCGTCATTCCCCCAACTCAATGTTTTTACATCCACGGGAGATGAGCTGTGGATTATTTTTGAGTTCTACTGTATGCTAGTTACAGATTACTCCAGTTTTGGGATTTGCACAACATTGTAAAGTTTGATGCTATGAAGCATAGAGAGTACTATTGACATCCATGTATATTCCACTATCCCTCCCATGTTTCTTTTTCTATTTCTCCATGTAGAGATGTTTGTTTTCTTCCCGTAGAGTTGCTTTGGCTTAATTCTTGTTTTTTAATGAACAGTGAAGTATGTTGCCCAATGCATTTTTCCCTCTACATAACTCTGCCTGCTATTTCAACAACCTCCCTTTGTGTGTGGAATGAGTTTGTGGACTTCACTGTAATATGATCCCTGGCTTCTGTACTGAGCTATTATATTCTCAAACTGATTCTGTATCTCTTGTGCTAAGCTCCCATACTCCCACAATCTGGGGTCAGACTCTTCCTACGCTTGTGTTAGACAGATTTGTTTTTTTTTCTCTGATTTGTAATATATTACATTTGTGTTTCTGAGGTCTTTGTGGCTTTTGAATAAACTTATTGTTCTCCTGGGTGCAAAATGTGGACGCTAAGCACAAAAAATGTAAATGCTCTTTATGTCCAGCCAAGTTTCAGTGTGTTGTGAAACGCTCTTGCCAACATCTACTCTGAGAGGCAGAAGGCAACCCTTTTTTTGGATCTCTAAATGTTTATATGAAGTGTGTGTGTGTGTGTGTGTGTTTCACTGACTTTATCTAGTGGTCAGATTCAGACTGAATGTCATTAAGACCATTCTCTTGTCTGTAGAGTTTTCCTCCAATATCCTATCAGGCTTCAGAAGGTGTTAATGAGTCACCGTGTCAAATACATTCCTCGCCAATGTAAAATAAATAAGTGTAAAGAGTGACTGTGTTTTGTCGTGCACCAGCTCCTCCCAGACAACCTGGAATATGTCTAGTCATGATATTTCAGCAGGTAAGTTGAAGTCTTTGTCACCACGCTGTGGGTGACCAGCATCACGTGAAACTCCGCTACCAAATCCATCTGTACTTTTCTATACCACTAAGCATCTCCTGGCAGTGGGTTAGGTTCCTCCTATTTAGTACCATGCTCAGCGACAATGAGTTCAAGGTTTTGTTGATACAGGCGCATTCTTTCAATCCCTCCGCCTGCCCCCTCCCGCTAATTCAGGGAAGGTTTTTGTGGAAATGGAGGGATTTCCCCCCCTCCTTACATCTCCTCTAGGAAAACCTGTGGTAGCTCTCAACACCTCCCACCTCCACCCTCACAGATGGAGACTAAATGTTTCCAGGATCATTTCAGCTCAACTTCCATGTCTCTCACAGACTTAACAGAGTGCCTGCAGAGTACAGCCAGCTGCACAGGGTTTGGTATGTAGTGTTTTCCCCTTTAATGATATTTGACAAGTTTGGATTCTAGTTTACCCAATATATAGTATGAAAAGTGGCAGGATTTCTATGTTGCATGCTTTTTGTGTTGCATGTTGCCTTTTCCTCCAGGCCAAAGTTGATGTAAACATATCAGATGCTGCAGTTGCCTGTATATCAGCTTTACAGATTTCTTTTCCATCTGATGCAGTAGTTCCCAGCTTCTTTTACCCTGAAGGAGGGTTGTGGTTGTGTGCTTCTCAGGGGTTTGACCGAGGACTGTCTTGAGTAAGCAGATTTATTTGTGTTGCATTAGTTTTTGGGGCAACACCGGACCAGAACAGCTTACCCAAAACCGCCTCGGCTTTCTTATTACTCCAGCAAAATGGGAACTGTTGAGTCAATAGTCGGACAGTAAAGGAGACAGAGAGAGACAAATTTATCACTGGTCTTCCGTAAAGGCAGCATGAATGCAGCCTAGACCGAATGCATCCACAGTGAACTATAGTTTTTAGACACAGCACAGGTATGGGATAGGTTGGCATAAATCAGTGGCCCTCCAAGTTTTAACAAAGTTGCAGGTTCAAATCTGATTCATGCTGGTTGCCTCTCTCTCGTTCTCCCTCTCATCTTTCGTCCACTCTCCATTTCATACTGCTCCATTAAGCTGAAATAATGATCTGAATAAAAGGCTAGTAACCACTCCTTCAGATAGTATGCATACTGTGAATGGAACACTTGTTGCTTGTTTGAGTAGGAAGTAATTTATCCTTTCCGGTCCCAGTTTGACCATTAGCACTTCTTGGCTCTACGTGAGTGCTATCTGTCATCTCTTCTGGGAAGCCAACAACCTGCACGGTGTCTACTGGATGTAAACTCTCTGCGGCTCCTCCAGCTGGGCCAGTAAACACACTGGACAGATTATACCTACAGTGTGTTGAGATGGTAATCATTACCACATGGAACTGATAGTGAAGGTCACCATCATCATGCTAACGGGCTAATAAAAAAATTAAAAATAAAATTCAGAGCAGGCAGATTTACAGATTTACTAATGTCCAGATGTCACCAACAATCCAAAAGGCCTGCGCAAATAGCAGATGTGCAGGATGTGCAAATGTTCGTCACTACCTATCCACATAATAACAGATGTATAGACGGCTGCTGGTTTAAAGAGCAAGTAGCATGCGTACACAAATAAGTACAGGTCACATGCATAGACACAGAGCAGATTGTGCAAGCAGGTCAAATGTGCAGAGTAGTCCGGAGGAGAACATTAATTTATCATCACATGGTTACTTTTCAAACCTTGGAGGTTCTCTCAAAGGGTTTGGCCTGTAAGAATGACATATGGCAGGAAAGTGAAGAGGAGAGTGTGCTAAAATCACACAGTTCAAGGGGTGGCCATGTGGTCCTCTTGTTGTCATTTTTCTCATGAAATATGTGACTTATCGCCCCCAAGAAAAACATTCCCGCTCACAAGATTATCCCTCTCAGTGCTAGTCTTTTGTTTTGCTCACATCCCATCCCAGGTTTCCACTATTTTCATGGTTAGGTTTTGTCATTTCTCACCTCCAAAACTATGACACTATAATATATGATCTTTCACACTGCACATACAATAGAACTTTGTTTTGGCCTGCTGGCTTATTTTAGGATTTTAGGTTATTTTGGACTTTTGGAGTCACATGAGACAGAGTCATAGTTTACTCATAGTCAGCATGAATGACAGTACAACAAAAACAGTTTTAGTGCAACAAAACATAAGGACATGTCACATGTTTCCCGTTTGTTTTGTAGCTGACGATGGTATCTGAGACTTACCAGACTCATCAGATTAAATCATTTTGTTGCATTAAAACTGTTTTTGTTATACTAAAGAAAATACTGCAGAAAATAGGCTACATGTTCCTTCATCATTTTGCCATTGCCTGGCAGAAGCACAGACGGCTGACTTGGCTATGTGTTTGTATGGTCTTAGTTTGCGGTGGATTTAATCAGGTCCATTATTTCCAGATGTTGAGGGCTTGTTGGAGCTAGAACTCATATAGCAGTTATGTAGGATAAAGTTGTATGGCTTTTTTTTTAAGCCTTAAGGGCTCACCAGTCTTTTCTCTGCAGGTCCTTCTCCTGCTTCATAGTAAAGTGTTTTTCTAAGGATTTCTTATCACTGGTCTAAAAAAACAAGTTACCAAATTTTGCCGTTTGACCCAGTGAATACTCTGTCCTATCGCTGCCTGATACAGAGACAGTAGGCTGAAAGTACACTTCTGGTCAACTGTTTATGGCATGAGACTGGTCCCAACATCCCAGGTTTTAGTAGAATTTAGGAAAAAAAAAAGCTTAATTTGTTTTAACAGATGCAACCGCAGCTGGCGCCATCATGAATATCCAGTGGAGAATGTTAATGTTGACATGTAACTACGCTGCTAGCCACTACTAACACTAGCGTCTACTACATATGCTAGCTAGGCTGCAAATCAGATGTGTTAACAACAGGGCAGTGATCGTTAGATAACCAGATATTACAAGGTTAGGGAGTTAACAAGCCAACATTACGTGAAAACCCTCTATTAGAACGGTATTACAGTACAGTGGGCTGGGCTTACTAGCTCTCCTGACTAATAATTACTGTTACTGTTACTGATAATTCTGGGCGTTTCCTTGTTCCCACCTGCTCGCTGATTAGATTATAATGATGATGCAGAGCGGGAGGAAATACAGGCTATCAGATAGAAAGAGGAGGATGTTTAATGTCACTGGAAAAAATTATCACAGTCAGGGTGTCGTAATGCAGTTGAAATGGTAAAGGTGGTATGTCTTCCACTCCCTTTATGTGAGACATCACATACTGACACACACTGGAACTGTACTATGTTAGTCTATTAGAGGTCTGTTGTCCTGCGCCATGTGTATTCTGCTTCCAGTTCATATGGGAATAACCATCTCAACGACTGGACGGCATTGCCTTGTTTGTGTTCCAGCTCGCTTGAAGCATTCAAGACACCATGATTGATGTTTTCTGTTGACTTTGGTTACTTAATATTCCTAGGGAAGTGTGAACGGTCTTGTGACCTGACCGCTTATTCTTACACCAGTACTCATCTTTGTGGGATTTGGAATAAATTCCAGCCTCTTGCTCTCACATGCACTCACAGTTTACCCATGCTAACATTTATGGATATTGCTTTATTGAATCTCCACATAAAGTTTTATCTTCTATAGATATAACGGACATTTATGTTCTTCCAATATATGACCCTGGACAATATAAAACATGGGGCAGCAGGGATCATCAAAGAATAGTGGGGCAATATATCAGCTATAAACTGCTGAGAGAATTATCCATTATCTAGTTCATCATTTCATATTTCACCATCACCGCAGTGATCAAAGCTCTTTATTTGACTCGACTTGCTCTTTCATATCTACAAAAGTGCTGGTTCCATGCTGTTACTCAGTTTTCTCTTTGTATGTTACAAAAATCTAGACACACACTCACAAAGTACTGACAGAATTCGCTGTCAAATGAAGTTAAATTCTAACCTGATAGCCAAGAGCACCAATACAGTGCGATACCCAGAGAAGTGCTCCTTAAACATTTAAAACGTGCTTTGTGTAGTATTTTTAAACATTAACATATCATTGTCAAATTAATTGTGATACCTTGTCATATTTACCGTAAACGAATGAGACCATGGCCGGGACTGTGGTATTTTTAGTGCTAGTGTTTCTCAAAATTATTACCACATTTACCATAAACCTTATTGCTTTATGTCCCAAGAATTGATGAGGATCAAGGTGTTTCTATTCGTCCCCCTCCCACTCCCTGGCATTGCTTTACTGAGGAGGATAACCATATTGTAGTGTTTCTACTGTTACTAAACATAACTGCAAAAAATAACCACTAATTTTGATGCGTCTTGTATTCGATACTTCATGGAACACTACACATGGTATGCATACACATATGTCTTTACGCACAACATGGTTGATCTACTTTCCAATAGGTAAAATTGTCCTATTGTATTACAGAAGTGATTTTTCTATCGACGTTTCATTGCGAGAAACTCACCCTCTTCCTGTTTTGTGCCGTAAAGCAATCCAGCAGATTTTCTGTAAAATCCAACCCAGTGGCACACAATGTACAATGAACAGTGCAGTGTAGAGGTCAGTAGAGGCTCTCAGTTCTCAGTGATGTTTGTTTGTTAAAAATGTATGTAGTCATGATTTATTGATGTTACAATCTACACATAGTAGCCTGAACAAGAAGACTACTGGTGCCATCTAATAGCATGTATTACTGAGGACTGATCGATGAAGAATGACTACAGTGGCAATTTGGAACATTGCCTCTAGTATTGCTGAGTTTCCAATTGGATGACTGAGGTCTGTCGACCTTTACATCTCTCCTTAGGTGTTATGGAAAAGTGATTTTTGCCATGTTAATATCTCAGCCATTAACTGAGGAGGGAAGAGATCCGCTGCCTTGGAAGACCACTCACTGAGATCCCTCACATTTCTGCTCCGACATCCTAAATCAGTCATGGGGAAAGGCTACTATGTCAGTAAAAACCTGGGTCTGGCGGGGATCATCCTGGCAGCGGTCGCTGTGGCTACCATCATAGCTCTGTCCATTGTCTATGACCAGGAGAAGGCTAGGAACCGAGGGACGCCTGGAGATGGAGGAACAGGCAGCACCACCACGCCTACACCCTCCATCACCACCCCCTCCACCCCTAAGGAGCCCTGGGAGCGCTACAGACTTCCTGACTCCCTAGCTCCTGTCTCCTACAATGTAACTCTGTGGCCCCGGCTGGAGCCCAACACCGACGGCCTGTACATCTTCTCCGGACACTCGGCGGTGATCTTCAGATGTGTGAAGGAAACTGACCTCATCCTCATCCACTCCAACAAGTTGAACCTCACCACCTTCCAGGGACACCACGCCAAGTTGACTGGCCTGGATGGAGCCGCAGCAGCCAGCATACAGATGTCTTGGCTTGAGGTGAAGACGGAGTATCTGGTTCTTCAGCTGAATGGCAGACTAGCTGTGGGAAGGTCCTATGTACTTTACACTGAGTTCATTGGGGAGCTAGCAGATGATCTGGAAGGCTTCTACAGGAGTGAATACTTGGAGGATGGTGTGAAGAAGTAAGCAATATTTCACACATTGCAAAAAAAGACTAGAACTAAATCTAAGTCTAAGAAAAAGAAAAGTCTAAAAAGTTTAATCTTTTGGGTGTTTAGATGGTGCACTTCAATTCTCCTCATTCGTTTTGTGTTTACACTGTTCCTCCTGGTGGGACTTTGGAGTATGTGCTACAGCATTAATGTTGATTCTGTGTTAATATTTAATTGGGACATTTTTCCAGAGTTGTCGCTACCTCACAGATGCAGGCGACATACGCCAGGAAAGCCTTCCCTTGTTTTGACGAGCCAGCCATGAAAGCTGTCTTCAACATCACCCTTTTCCATGACAGAGGCACCGTGGCTCTGTCCAACAGCAGGGACAGCGGTTGGTTTCAGAAAGAAATTCCCTTCACAACCAGTGGACCCAGATCAGAATAGATTGAATTCATTCATATTAGATTAGGTGAAACTTTATTGATCCCTGTGGGGAAACTTGGTCAATGCAGAAGCAAATAAAAGGATATATATAATAATAGAACAAATAAACAAATTGGAGACGATACATGAAATCATTGCAACACAAAGAACACAGATGTTGGATAATACAGGATATTAAAGCTTGTGAATGTCAGGTTGGAGTCTGAATGTTAGGTTCATGTTGAAACCATCTCAGTTAAAGTACTGAGGGTGAATACAATTCAAAGTCAAATCTATTTAGAAAGCACTTTTAGCAAACAGGTTGGTCAAAAAGTGCTTTACAGACCAACAAATATATTACAAATTTTAAGGTATAAGTCCAACTGTTCCCCCTCATTTTACAGAGGTTGTCGACTCGGTCATCGATGGTGTTGCCGTCACAAAGACCACATTCGAGCCCACAGAGAGAATGTCCACATATCTGCTGGCGTTCATTGTCAGCAACTTCACTTCCATTCAGTCAACCCAAGGCAACAATGTGATGGTAAGATCTCACCGCAAAGTACAGTTTATGCTCATTACATTGCATTTTATATTTTAGGCATTGAGCTGACTCTTAGCGCTTATCCAGATTGACCTCCTTCAATTCCTAGATCACCAACATTACAAGCCGCCAATAGTAAGGAGGTCAAGGCTTAGAGCCGCAGAACCCATAAAATATTCCTGTGACCCTAGAATGATCATATGAAAAAGAAGTGTTAGGAATGAAAATAGCAATAAAGTAAGAAGAAGAAAGGTAGAGGGGATTTTTTGTTCAGTTATCGACGATTAAAGTTTCAAAATTCTTTGTAGGTTCGCATCTGGGCTCGAAGAAAAGCCATAGATGATGGGCAGGGTGACTATGCTCTCAACATTACAGGGTCTATTCTGGAATTCTACGAGCACTACTACAATGCAACATACCCCCTCTCCAAGTCAGGTAAGTTGACACTGCCTCATGATCACGGTCAAGCATTTGCCAGTGAACAACTCCCATTCCCAGCTTTGCACTTGGGATGTTCTGAGACGCTAGATTAGTTCATTTTTTTCACAATTCATTCCATTCACTCTTTTACGCCAAACTCTTTTCAAAAATCGTATTTTATCGGCAAGCATATATACCTTATAACATTAAATTGCCAAAGTTCGAATGGCGTTTGGCATGGCGTTCTCTCCGTACAAGAGAGGACGGATCACATTGGGGCTGTATACTGTAAGTGCATACATTTTTAGCATTGGTGGTCCATTTCTAAGAAACTTGACTTCCTGACCTCTCCAGACCAGATAGCGCTGCCTGACTTCAATGCCGGGGCGATGGAAAACTGGGGCCTGGTGACATACAGAGAGACGGCCCTGCTGTACGACCCCACCATCTCCTCCACCGGAAACAAAGAGAGAGTTGTCACTGTCATCTCCCACGAACTCGCCCACATGGTAGGCAAAAAGAGGAAGATAGAAGCTTTTATCATCAAAGAATCAACTGCTCTTAGTGTTTGTTGCTTGCTCCTGTTGCTAGCAATATTACCACATTGAGTCTGCCTCTGGCCTCTGCTTCTCCATTTATTGTGGATATTGCTAAATAGATGACAAATCATTGTCGGGAATAAATGAAATATTTAAATTCTTGAAAAGTTTGTGAAATTTTGTGGTCTGGAATAGTTTTAAGCCTGCAGTGATTCAATTTTTCCTTGTTGGAATGAAACTTTACTAGTAATATTGGCCAAAAACTGGAAGCTTTCGTGAAAACTCCCATAGCAATTAATCAGAACCAAGAAATATAGGAACCTTTCTTACCTGTCTCTGGGTCTGGTTTCTTACCAGTCTCTGGGTGTGTTGTGTTCTTCAGTGGTTTGGGAACCTGGTGACGCTTAGATGGTGGAATGACCTGTGGTTGAACGAGGGCTTTGCCTCCTATGTGGAGTACCTGGGAGCTGACCATGCCGAGCCCACCTGGAGTATTGTAAGAATAATGCCTTTAAGAGAATAGTAATATACTAATGTTGGGCGAGCAGGTAGCTTCTGACTCATCTCTCTGCTTGGCTACAGAAAGATCAGATCATTCTCTTTGACATCCATAATGTGTTTGCCATGGACGCCCTGGCCTCCTCCCACCCGCTGTCCCTCCAAGAAGAGGAGGTCCATGATCCTGCCCAGATCAGCGCGATGTTCAACACCATCTCCTACAGCAAGGTTTGGTCCTCCCGTAGGGATGAGAGGATTTTATATAGCCTCTGATATAAAAACTGATACAGAATCTTATATAGGATCTTATATAGACATGTTCAACACCAATTCCTACAACAAGGTCAGCTCCGCTAATAGGATTTTAAGCAGTAGCTGACACAGGGTCTTATGAAGGACCTCATGTAGATGTTCAACACCATCTCCTAGAGATTTACACTTTCACAGTATGAATATTGTGCTGAATCCCACAATTGAATCTTTGCCCTTTTAAGTTCAAACAAATTAATTTCTGGTGGTTTCTGAGTGTTTGTGCTGGTTCCAGGGGGCGGCAGTGCTGAGGATGCTGTCAGAGTTTCTGACTGAGCCTGTGTTTGCCAGAGGCCTCAGTGTGAGTATTACCTCATCAAACTATTACTATACTACTACTACCATAATGTGTGAGTTGTAATGGTGGCTGGTGGGGGTGGAGATGGAGCTGGTGAACTACAGGATCAACCAACGCTCAGTCGCTAATGTTTAGGAGAAAGTTTTGTACTGTATTTCATTATAGAGTTTTGAATCGTTACTTCCTGTATGCTGGGAAGATTTCCTGGTGTTTCTCACTACTTTGTCTCCTCAGTCTTACCTGAATAAGTTTGCATTCAACAACACAGTGTATACGGATCTATGGGACCATCTCCAACAGGTCAGTTCAAAAAAACTTCAAATGATCTTTACACATACAGGGTGTGCAGTAAACCTAGTTCTTTTTTTCCACACACCCCTGACTAGATACACACAACATATCACCCCACACACAATTAAGGTCAGAGCTCAGGTGTCAGCCTCTGAACAGCGCACCTGGAGTTAAGTGCTCAAGGGCACTTCCGCAGTGTTGGTGGGCACCGTAGCTGTGACAGTTTTTCCAGTTACCAGTTCACAGCTGGAATACACCCTCCTGGCGGTGCCGGGGATCAAACCAGTGACCTTCCGGTAACGGGTCGGCCTCTCTAACCGCTAGGCCAACCTGCCGCTCTGGACATTTTTACAGTGACTCGCTTCATTATTTTATTGAATGAATATGAATACTGTGCATCATCTGTTGGTGTCTTCAAACTTCTATTGTCAGGCAGTAGAAAACACACCGGGTATACATCTTCCGCATACCGTCCATGACATCATGAACCGCTGGACTCTCCAGATGGGGTTCCCAGTGGTCACCATTGACACACGGACAGGAAGTGTCACCCAGAACCACTTCCTGTTAGACCCAGAATCTGTAGTGGACAGGCCATCTCAGTTCAAGTAGGAATCAGTTTTACCTTATCCTGTAAGTTCCATGTGCAGGATATACAAAGAGTTTCATTTCAAAATGAGATACCCTCCATTTGGAAAAACTCCTACATTGACAAAAAGATAGCATGAACACAAGCACACTATGGCTTGCTGTTATGAGGCATCTTCAGACCTCTGCATCAGTAGTATCAAAGCACTGACTGATACATTTCAGGAAGCAAAATCTTTCCAAAATGGATATACAGTGTTTTGAAATGAAACCTTTTATTAGAAGCTATAAATGTATACTTGTTATACCAACACCACAATTCAACGTCTTTGCTCATCTGTCTTTTTCTGTGTTTCTGTCCAGTTACACATGGTTTGTGCCAATTAAATGGATGAAGAGAGGCGTGGAGCAGCAACAGTACTGGCTCCTTCGCAACACAGGTACAATCATGTTAGCACCCACTGCACATTAGAGCAGACATGGCTCTCTTAGCCTACATTTATCCAGGGAAGATTGACTGAGTTCCATGCTCTTTTCCAGCCCCACCCTGCTTTACTTACATACAGTTTGATACATTCATACAAGGAGCTGCCCAGTACAACCACTTTCTCCTACTGCTTGTTGAGGAAAGGGACAGTGTTACTCATCCACTTTCCTAGCCCAGGTTTTCCCAGTTGGTGCAGGGATCCTGGCAGGGATTCAGTGTCTTGCTCAAGGACACTTCAGAGGGTGGATGCTTGTCAACATGGGTTCCCTACTCACTTCTCCAACTTGCTGCCCTAGGAGAGGCTAGGAGAGGCTTAATGGGATTCAGAACAACATGAGTTTCCTAAAAACCTCTGAAAGACTAAATGATTATGATACAGCTCTGGGTTCTCTGTGTTTCATATTTTTTTACCAGACATCCACAGTCCAATGAGAGCATCCGGAGAGGACTGGGTGTTGGCCAACACCAACGTTACTGGATACTTCAGGGTGAATTATGACCCTGACAACTGGGAGCGTCTCCTCTACCTGCTCAACACAGATCATCAGGTGAGTCACAGTGTCTAGAGCCACTCTTTTGAATTACAATGTAAATTCAAGAATATTCAATGGATTGTCATTCATTAATACACAGGGCAAGATGTTACTATCCCTTGTGCCATAATCCAATGCAAACACTTGTAGAAGCCCAATTCAGATAAATAATAAAAAAGAAAACAAGTGATATAACCACCATCAGAAGCAACACCATAGCAAACATCAGGCTACGCCGTCATAGATCTACAGAGTCATTCCTCAGATGGCACCATTCTCCAGTTACCTAGCCTAACCAACAGCGGTATGAGGCACGTCATTGGGGTTATCAAGTGGGCACCTTCCTTCACCGATGTTTCGTTAAGTTAGGCCCACGACACCTCAAGAAGGCTTAACTTTGTATTCCAGCCTCCTGGAAACACACCCCTCTATGCCACCACCTCACAACTCCCTTTAACCCTCAACCCGCAAGTCTACATCTGTGGAACTTTACTATGTATATCTCTTTATACTGGTTTGTACTGTAAATAAAACGTGTGTGTGCTATGTGTGTACACACACTCCTCTGCATGTGTTTGTGTGCATTTGTGTGTGTATATGTGTAAACGTGTGTATAATGAAAACTGGCGACATATAGTGTATAATGGCCACATATGTATAATGTGTATCTGTGTCCCATGGGATGTCAGAGTAAGAGTCTCTCTAATCCTCTTGACTTGCAGGCTTTACCAATCATCAACAGAGCACAAATAATGGATGATGCCTTCAACCTGGCCAGGTCAAACATTTTCAAATGACACTTAACACACTTTCCATGCTAATATTAACTAGGAAGTGGACTTGGTAGTGACTGTAAAGCAAGTGAATGATTTGTTCCTCTCTGTAGAGCCAAAGTGATCAACACAACGTTGGCCCTGAGAACCACCAAGTACCTGTACAGTGAGACAGACTACATCCCCTGGGAGTCAGCTCTGAATAACCTCAACTACTACAGACTCATGTTTGACCGCACGGAGGTCTACGGCGCTTTCCAGGCTAGTACTGACACCAACACCGTCACCGTCACCGACACTGTCACCGTCACCGATACTGACACCGATATCGATATCAATACTAATACTAATACTAATACTAATACTAATACTAATACCGATACCGATACCGATAGTGATACTGATATTACTAATGCTAATGCTAATACTGATACTGATACTAATACTAATACCAATACTAATATTAAAATGAATACTAGTTATAATATAACTATTACGACGGCTATTACTAGCACTAGTACTACTACTACTAATAATAATAATTATACTATACTACTATAATACTATAGTAGTTAATACTAATAATACTATAATACTTTTCTATAGTACTTTAGTTATAGTTGCGAAGCTGTGTAGAAAAACAAACACACTAACACTAAATTAAAACAATACAGAAAAACAATAATACTATAGGCCTGAAAGTTCAGCCAACAGTGCATATCATCACGATGAGTCATGAGGGGAATTGTAAAAAGACCGGGCACCAAAACCGTTGCTGTTTTTTTGTTTCAGGCATACCTCAAGAAACAAATCCAACCTCTTTTTGAACACTTCAAGACATTAACGGCTAATTGGACCAAAGTACCATCGGGACACAACGACCAGTAAGATTTTTTACACCAGAAATGAAAAGAGAGGGTGACATCCCACTTGATGTCTACTCTTTGAGACATTTTAATTAAATACAGTCTAAAGTCAGACTGATATTACCTTTTCCACATGTATCATGGATCTGCCCTCTCAGATATAACCAGATCAATGCTATCAGAGTGGCCTGCAGTGTGGGTGTTGAGGGCTGCAGGGAGCTGACAGAAAGCTGGTTCAGACAGTGGATGGAAAACCCAGGCCACAATCCGTAAGTACAGTGGAGTTCAACTCAATACTTCCCTGATTTAACATTTTAGAGAGGTCAAGGTCAAGGGCCAGAGGTCACGGCACCCTGACAATAGATGGAACAAATATTCCTGTGAATATTCTTGTGTATTCTGTAATATCTTATGGTTGAAGTACGATTCCAAAACAAAAGAATGCGAGGGTGGAGGACAGATAAATATCCTAGAGTTTTACTTGCATCGGATGGTGGCTTGGCCGAAAAGCCCCAAGATTCATTGCAAGAACGTCACATCACACACAGTGCTACAGGCTATAGCACCGAGTGGTTGAAACAGATGGCAAAATGAACAACTGTTAGGGCCTTGCTCTACCCACTGAGACTGAGGTTTATCATGTATGTTCTGATGAATGTTTGACATGTTCTTGACCAGGATCCATCCCAACCTGAAGTCCACAGTGTACTGCAGTGCCATAGCCTCCGGCGGGGTGGAGGAATGGGACTTTGCCTGGAGAATGTTCAAGAACGCCAGTATGGCAACTGAAGCCTCCATTCTCAGGTCGGCCATGGCCTGCACCAAAGCTCCTTGGCTTTTGAACAGGTACACAAAACATCCGGATACCTGGCATTAACCTTATTCATGGTGTTTGTGTTTTTTCAGATTAGTCATTAATCATAGTAATTAGTCCTCTATACTGTACACTATCAAACTACATCACTCCAGTCTGCAGTCTGTAACCCTTTTACAGACTGCATCCTCTCAGGTGATAATTCTTTTTCCAATATGGATGTATAAAAATTGTTTTGGAAATTACCTCTTCATATGGAAATGTCTTGAATGACCCAGGTATCTGGAATACACTCTGGACCCAACTAAGATCCGGAAGCAGGATGCCACCTCCACCATCCAGACCATCGCTGGGAATGTGGTGGGGATGCCACTGGCCTGGAACTTTGTCAGAGCGAAATGGAGTTACATTTTCAAACAGTAAGACCTGGACCCAATTTCCTAAAAGGAGAGTTTAACATCAGCACTCTCAAAACACCATTTTAGCATCCACAGCAGAGGGTAAAAGATCCAGAGGGTAAAAGATCCAGAGGGTATATATCTGAAGCATGTTCATTGCCACTGATGGATGAAGACACAGATCATTCATTTTGAGCCTGACATGTAAGCCATTTAGCTGATGCTCTTATCTGGGCAGTGGTACCATGAGGTACCATGTCAGCAATAGAATAAGTTTCAATTCCTACAGTAGATCATTAACATTACAAGCAGCCAGTAGTCAGGAGGTCAAGGTGCCCTGACAGTTTTCCTCTGACCACAGAATAATAGTAAAGTGAATGATAAGAGCTAACGAGACAGGTAGTTATTTGTAATTGACATTTAAAAGCTTTTAAATTTACTAAACCTGTTTGGCCAGAAACTACTGAGTAGTAAGATAACCCATATTTACTGCTTGGACTGCTTTCATCTCTGTTTATCTGCCAGGTATGGAAGAGGATCCTTTTCCTTTCCTAGTCTCATCAGTGGAATCACGATGAGATTCTCTACAGAGTTTGAACTGCAGGAGGTATGCAGCCCACACAGGAGCAAACAGGCTGGCATATAGTCTTTATTCAGAAGAAAAGAAAGATACCAAATGCAGAAATCCCGTTCTTTGTTCATCTCTTTGTTTCTTTCTCTCCAGCTAAAGAAATTCAAAGACGAAAACCTCCATGTTGGTTTTGGCTCGGCGACCTTGACCATGGAGCAGGCTATAGAGAAGACCACGGCCAACATTAAATGGTTGGCAGAGAACAAAGCCCATATTCAGAAGTGGTTTACAGAGGAGTCCACATGAGAGCTTACAACTCCAAATGTTACTCTCCGTTGTTCAGTCAGGGATCAGTTATAAATCAGAATCACTTTAATCGCCGGGTACAACAAATGTCCAGGGCTTTGTCTTGGTCACAGAGACATATGAACAGCTGACATAGTAACACAATACCTCAGAGGGCCTCGAATTCAGCGCAAAGCGGTAGTGCAACACAGGTGATGGTCAGTTTGGCCACACATATCACTCTACATCAACATCAGACCATTTTTACATCAGTTTGATTGCTACTACGTGTTTCTATGAAGCATGCCACCAGAACAGCTTCAATGTTCCTTGGCATTGATTCTGCAAATGATTGAATTCTATTGGAGGGATGCTGCAACCTAAGCATGATGGGATGTTAACTGCTTAATTACCTTTTATACATTTATTGGATTGTGTTATGTCAAAATTTTCTGAATGTGTGTGTGTGTGTGTGTGTGTGTGTGTGTGTGTGCATGCAAATGTGCGTTCAGTGCAACAAAAAAAAATTGTCAATAGATGCGGTAAATGAACATTTCCTGTGATTCCTTCCACATATGAATTCAGGATGTTAATCTCAACACTGGATATCTTTACATGGAGAATCCTTTTGCCCTGCAATGGTACAAGATGATGACACTTTAAAAGTGATCTTATTGAATAAAGTGGTACTATTGGTATTATGTTTCAATTTGTTTATTGTTTCATTATTGATCGTGAGATGTCTGTGCTTTACCAATCAACAGTGTTACACAAGGTTACACAGCGTTATGTCAAGGTATTGGATGATTTGAGTTCTTGTATGAAGCTGTGTCTCTGTCATGTGTAAGCAATATATACAGATTTGGCAAACACGTGACACTGATATGCACATTTTAACCACAGATGCAACAACATCTGTGGTTGCAGTTTTAAGGGAAATAGGACTCATTTTAACAATACTTTGCTAATCATGTCATATTCTTATGGCCAAATAAAGAAGAACAGGAATAACCATGTACCACAAAGGGCTGAGAGTCTGCAGGTCAATTGCTCCATTGACAGTAATTGAGAGACTGACTTTGGCCACTCATCAAAACTGTTTGTGACAGGAAGTGTCATCTCTTTCTTGAGTTATAACACAGATATGGTTTGTAGCATTAGCATTTCCCCAATTCTACTTGCATTCTCATCATTAAAGTGTCCACAGTTACAGGTCCCATTGGAAGTAGTTCCCGATAACTGCAGTGTGAGAGAGATAGGTCTCTGGAGGTCCTCGGAGTCTGGTAAAACTGCTTGGAGTTTGGTGGCTTCTGTGAGCCTTTCAGTGTGTCACAAATGACTCTTTAGAGGTATGTATGTAGCTCAACAACTGGGCAACGCTGTGGAAGCCCTTTGTGTGGCCAAGCTAACTTGGTTCTCTAATATAGGTCTACTTACCATAGGCAGTGTGCAGGATGGAGGGTGGCGGACAGTCCCCCAGTCGCTGGCCATCCAGCTGCTGTTTTGCTCTCATTGGTTTTGTCTTGGTTGTTATCACCTCAACAGTTTTATTTTGTTTCTTCAATTAATTGAATTTTAAAATGTGACCTATATAAAGTTGAAAGTTTTGGAAAAGGTAATGAAGTTTACAAGGATATTAAAGTTTCTAAATCCTTATTCCTTGTTCATAATCCTTATTGAATTATGAGGTCTTCAGGGGCCAGTGAAGTTTATTTTGATTGTCATAATTTAGTCCTCTGTACGCTTCAAAATGTTGACATAATCCTCTAAGTAGCAAGTAGTTACTAAGTTAACTACAGCCATTAACTGTAATAATGATTTCACACTCAGGGTTTCTTGGTAATATGAGGTGTCCGACTGTCAGCTTGCATCACCTTCCCTTCTGCTGAGTTGTCGGGCTGATGCTCTTATTTTACTTCCTCTCTGTGGGATGGGGTTGACCTTTCATACTGTGTGAAACACATGAATAATTATTTCCTATGCGACACTGTATGAAGTTTGAAGTTTGGAAGTCATGACAATATCAAGTCACAACTGACTCACAATGAAAAAAACAGTTGCCTTGAGTTTAATTAGTAGAATGGCTCCATTTCTTAAAACCTCTCTCTTTGGACCAACCACAGTCAATTATTGGTATGTTAGTATGTTTTAGATGAAGCAGACATTTGTGCAGTTTTATAAACCCACCCTTAACAGATTTTTTTATTTGGAAAGTAATTCTGGTTTCTCTACAATAGGTAGGGTGACTGAATCTGCTTACACCAGACATCTCAAATCGAGCACACACACACTGTATCCTGCTAGATTCAGTTTACAAACCTGAGTAAACAGAAATGACACAATTTCACTTCTGAAACGCCCCGTATTCAGAGCCATTATGGAGGTATAAAGTTCACAATTCAGGCAGCACTCTTATCACAGGGATTTTTTTTTACAACCGGGTGTTTTGAACTTTCTGCTTTCCCCGCCCACAAGTATCAGCTATTAACTGTGGGCTGTATCTCATATAGAAGAGCATAAATATGAATCAGCCCCCTCCCCTGTCTTCTTCCTTGCAAGCAGAGACATGGGCAAAGGATTCTACATCAGCAAAGCAGTGGCAGCAGTTGGTGTGGTTCTAGCCATCTCTGCCGTGGCCACCATCATCGCCCTGTCTGTGGTTTACGCTCAGGAAAAGTCAAAGGATGAGGTGACACCACCACCCTCCACCGCTGGACCCTCCACCACCACCCTCCCCTCCACCACCACCCCCTCAACCCCTAAGGAGCCCTGGAAGCGCTACAGACTTCCCGACTCCCTAGCTCCTGTCTCCTACAATGTGACCCTGTGGCCCCGGCTGGAGCCTAACAGCAATGGCCTGTACATCTTCACCGGTAACTCGACGGTGGTCTTCAGATGTGTGAAGGAAACCGATCTTATCCTCATCCACTCCAACAAGTTGAACCTCACCAATGATGTCAATTTGACGGGCCTGGATGGAGC
>CABFOQ010052490.1:50773-72649 GCA_900660455.1 Gephyroberyx darwinii
GCCACAGCACCCGGCCTGAACAAGACCTGGCTGGAGGGTTCCACCCAATACCTGGTGGTCCAGCTCAGCAGCAAGCTGGAGGCTGGCAAGTCGTACCAACTCTTCACCGAGTTTGTTGGAGAGCTGGCCGATGACCTGGGAGGCTTCTACAGGAGTGAATACATGGAGGATAGGGTGAAAAAGTATCATGATTAATTTAATTTAATTTATTATTTAATTTATTATTTAATTTATTATTTAATTTATTATTTAATTTGTTATGTAATTGTAATTCTAGGTAAGTTTAATTACATTTAGTTAGTTTGTTACACTTTGTTACATAGCTTACTTGAGTTAGAGTTAAAAGACCTGGACGATTTTGCAGCCATGGGTAACATTTCCCTACAAGGATAGAGATTGTCATTCAAGACTGAAGAAAGTACTGTTGAATCCCTTTAGATGGAATGTAAATAATGATTCTTCTGTGTCTAATCATATGACTGAGTGTATTGGGTGGGCTACGCATACCATGGATTGTCTTTGAATTCCACTCCCTTTCCAATTTAATGGCACTGGACATTTAAACTAGTTACAGGACATTTAAACTAGGTACAGCACAGTTAAACTAGGTACAGGACATTTAAACTAGTTACAGGACATTTAAACTAGTTACAGGACATTTAAACTAGGTACAGCACAGTTAAACTAGGTACAGGACATTTAAACTAGTTACAGGACATTTAAACTAGGTACAGCACAGTTAAACTAGTTACAGGACATTTAAACTAGTTACAGGACATTTAAACTAGGTACAGGACATTTAAACTAGTTACAGGACAGTTAAACTAGTTACAGGACATTTAAACTAGGTACACGACATTTAAACTAGGTACAGGACATTTTCCTGCTTGGTGCATTCATGGCTATGAATCTCAGTTAATCTGTTTATTGTTTCTATGTCAGCTTCAATCTGAGCCTAAAAAACACATACAAACATTGCTCTGCAAAAAAAACCTCAATGCAAATTAAACTATAAATGAAAGAGGAACTTGAACTTGAACTTGCTGTAGAGACATTTTGAAAGAAAATTGTTCCCTGTTGTTTATTGATCAGCATTCCAAAAGCCAGATGTGATTCTGCTGATTGTTCCCATTTTGTAAGCAAAGGCCTGTTATTACATGACCACGTGGGTAATCTTCTATAATGACTCATATGACTCACCAGTCATATTACTGAACTAGGTCTTTCAATCTGTTCAAATTATAGATACCTCATATGAAGACGATTAGAATAGAAAATACAATCACATACACTTCTGTCACTTTAAATGTCCAAGCCACCATTAGGAGTCCTAACTATTGGTGTTTGCACTTGTTGTGGCCAGAGTTGTGGCCACCACTCAAATGCAGCCGACGGACGCCAGGAAAGCCTTCCCCTGCTTTGATGAGCCCGCTATGAAAGCTGTCTTCCACATGACCCTCATTCACCCCAGGGAAACGGTGGCTCTGGCCAACTCCATGAATTACGGCAAGTTCCTGTTTCAGTGCTTCCAAGATAAGCTATCAAGGGTTTCCTTCCAAAATGCCCTACATCCATTGTGGGGAAAAATGTGTTATCTGAAATTCATCATTTCAACCATTGCTTACAAAAAAAATGTCTTAAAGCTGCACTAGGCAAGATTTTTTTGGTCAAAATACAGGCATTTAGCAGCCGATGTGAGGCTGCTAAATGGGATCACTGTAGACACTGTAGATTCACCCTTTTTGCCCAAATTAAATTCTGGTGGTGGGTATGGTCATCTTCTCCGCCCACAGGAAACTAATATAAGCTAATATTAATAGTTAATAGTCATTAATAGTAACCCACAATGTGCTTCACCTCCATGCCATCAATCATTTTGTTAGTAGGTGTCACTTCAGTCAAACAGTGGATATTTCATTATTTCATATCCATCATTCCCAAATTCACTATGGAATATTGGTGTTATGAGCTATCTGAAGACCATTACATACAAAATAGTAACATTTTAGAGGTTGTATTCAGCTGGGTTTTTAAATATTGAGCAGTGAACAACATTTTTTTTTTTTTTCCTAAAGTGGATATGTTGGTTTTTGGAATGAAATCGTTCAATTAGTGATGGTACGATTGAAAGATTTTAGGTTGCTCCTGCCACCTGGTAGCCACGTCCTGTCTCTGATGAAACCTCTGTCCAAGCTAGAGCACTGTACTCCACGCTGAAATGGCACAGGAAAGGACAAAAGGCCTTCCTGAGCCGTTTCCTAATGTATAATATTGAGGTTTCCTACAGCGGTACCCATCAAAAAAGTCCCCCACCTTCTATCGATCCTTCAGCTTTCCTCCACCAGTACCAGTACCACTGCCGTCTATCTACTGAATACTGAATAGGAATAACGTTATACAAAACTCTAATCTTTCAATTTATGACTTCCCAGACCTTTGTTGCGCCCTGTGGCTAAAAGGGGAGCCAAATATGAATTTTATGGTTTAACGGTTCCCCATAGAGGGCGGACCAATATTGCCGCAGTAAAACATGGGACTTCTACGATAGCTACATCTGTTTCATTTTACAAATATCATGCACTCTGCTGTTGGTGACCTGCCTGACACTCCAACCAACTTCTATACTGTAATGTACTTGATGTAATGTAATGGCCACACAATGAGCCCATTACTCTCGCTTGTTCTCTCGCCTGTAGTAACTCTGCTGCTGCCTTTGTCCCCATACAGAGCCCGTTAACCTCACTATGGAGGGTCAGAATGTAACTCAGACAAGCTTTGAACCCACAGAGATCATGTCAACCTACCTGCTGGCTTTTGTCGTCTGTGAATTCTCATACATCAGATCGGCGCCAGAGGCAGATGTTTTGGTAATCCTTTACTACATCCTACTGTCAGCATACAGAACACACACTTCATTTTATTATATAACTTCTTCCACTGCAGCGTGAATATGGGATTATCCAAATCAGGCCTACTCTTGAAATTAATGTGAGAAATTGCTTTAAATGAATAGCTGCTGTTGCAGAAAACAAAAGGTATTTGCAATTTTGATGTTACTCTTGCTTTTGAATTTAAACTTTCCATGGTCATATACGTGAGCTCCTTTATCTCTGGGCCTTTAAAGGCTGTTAAAACCCCATTGTATCTTTTCATGTGTGAAAAATGTACAGATTATTTTGTCTCATAGAAAGCCACACATGTACTGGGCCTATAGTCACAATCATGAACATATACAGAATAATATACAACAAAAACCACAAGCAGCAGAGTGGCTAGGGAGGGATTAGAGAGACGGTCTTTCAACTGGAAGGCCCGGATTCAATTCCCTGTGTCAGCAAACCACCTTGCTGAAGTTTCCTTGAGCAAGACCAGGGCTGCTGCTCTGTTGCTGACCTCTGACCTCCCTGAGGAGGAGGAGAGATAAACAAACTTTACAAGTGGGGATGACAGAAGTATGACATCAATAATCAGCTCTGCACTTGGCACTACTACTGCTACTACTACTACTGCTACTACTACTATTATTGATACGACTACTATCATTGCTCCTAGTACTACTGCTACTACTACTACTTTGCTCCTACTATTATTGCTACTACTACTATTATTGCTACTACTACTACTCTACTACTACTATTATTACTCCTACTATTATTGCTACTACTACTATTATTGCTCCTACTATTATTGCTACTACTACTATTATTGCTCCTACTAATATTGCTACTACTACTATTATTGCTCCTACTACTATTGCTACTACTACTATTACTGCTACTACTACTATTGCTACTACTACTATTACTAACAACTACTACTACTACTACTACTACTCCTTCTAATAATAATAATTATAACACAAAAACATCAAAGACCTGAATACAACTGATGAAATTCCGAGTGTTTGTTTTATCCCATTTATGTGAAAACCAGACCAGTGAACCCGGCTCCTCTACAGGGGAATTTGTCAGTCGGTTTGGTGGGTTTCTATGCTGCCCTCTGCTGGACCCACAAGCTCAGTTCAGGTTACTGGTCTACCACCATCTTATCTGTCCTGTTATCTGGTTAAAGATTTGTTTTGTGTCCAGATCAGAATCTGGGCTCGCAGGAAGGCCATAGAGGAGGGCCAGGCAAACTACGCCCTGGAGAAGACTGGACCCATATTGGCCTTCTTTGAGAAATACTACAACTCTTCCTACCCCCTGGACAAGTCAGGTAGGAACCACACAGTAGGGACTGACTTTACACAGACAGTGAATATAGTTATACTACCACCATTACTACTACTACTACTATAACCAGTACTACTAGCACTACTACCACTATTGCTACTATGATGTCCTCACTCCAGTTTTGGCACTTTTAATGTTTCCATTGGATTGAAAGGTTCTATCCATCCATACTATGGGTTTAGAAAAGTGTATTAACCTTACGTTTATGGAAGCCATATTTTGCAAAATGCACATCCAGAAATCTAAAAATATTATCTGTATGTGTTTCTATAACAAAGTGTTACCCTCTCTAATTGTTTTCAGACCAAATAGCTCTTCCTGACTTCAGTGCTGGAGCCATGGAGAACTGGGGCTTGATCACCTACAGGGAGACCGCCTTGTTATATAATCCTGCCATGTCGTCCAATGGAGACAAGGAGTGGGTGGCAACCGTCATCTCCCATGAGCTCGCTCATATGGTACCATAGTACTAAATCAAATCCACAGTACCTGCAATGGCACGATCAATGCTGTCTGCACTCCAGACAACATTGATCTAATTTAGTAATTCCATCTCATGCTAAGCCTTAAAAATTATGATTTCTAGTTTTGCTACAATTCTTGTTAATCCAGAACTTTTCTCGAAACCAATTACATTCTCTAGAGGAGGGGATCTGGCAGGGTTCACAAAACCTCCTGAAAACCGATCTCACTTCATTGGCAGAATGTTTTTCACGACTTAAAATGTGATTAAATGACTTGCTACAATGGACATTTTTTGCAGTGTATTGTACGAATGTGATGCTATATCCTTCTAGTGGTTTGGGAACCTGGTGACCATGAAATGGTGGAATGACCTGTGGCTGAACGAGGGCTTTGCCACCTACGTCTCTTATCTTGGAGCCGACTCTGCTGAACCCACCTGGAATATAGTGAGTTTTGTTTTTTTCTCTCTTTCAGTCGTGACGATTATTATAGAAACACATGCAGGGAAATGTGGGAAATGGCCACCGCCCTACAAACACTGGTAAATGTTAGTCTGTGGAAGGTCATTTAGTCTACAGGTGACCAACCATCATTTGGAGTTTTATTCTGTTCTTCTATTCTGTTGCTGACCTCCTGTTATAAGTTGCTCAGTCAAATCCCTAAAATATAAATGTAAATGTGCAAAGGATTCATTGAACTTCTTTATTAGTAAGTGCTTAATTCACCTGACTGGCAGAAGGGGGAGGGGGTGTTGCATTGCAGCAGTGCTCATACAGTTTGAGAACGGCTCCTGTCGTGCTGTGATGCCCCTCCTACCAGCTTGCTGGGCTGCCATGTGGGAGGGTCGTCAGTGGCGATGTGTCACACCTGGGCACCTGTGCCTTGAAGCCGATTTAAGATGGCTAGCTTGGCCCACAGGGGCCTCTCTCTCACCTGCTGCTGACTGGCTCCACCGCTATTGTGGTTTTGGTGGCATTTTGTCTTTTGTTTGTACCCTACAACATCTCTACACTACTCTAACACCCATCCATGCATTACATCCACCACTGACTCAATCCTACTTACACTTGCTACTGTATACTTTTGAATTGGGTTATGTTTAATAGTTTAATAAATTATCTTTAAGTTAACCTTACCTTGTGTGGTCTCCCCTTTTGTTATGGGCCTTTGAGCCAAGGTCCGCAACAGTGCCCATAATGTAATGTCCTGGTAGGGGGATCCCTCTCGGAGTAGCCCCTCCCAAGGTTTCTTTAAATTTTTCCCTAAAAGGTTTTTATGGGAGTTTTTCCTTGTCCTCTGTGAGGGTCTAAGGCTGGAGGATGTCATGTACTCACCATTTATTGTTTTCACACGTTGGGCACTGTGAAGCCCTTTGAGACAGTAATTAAGGGCTATACAAATAAATGTGATTTGATTTGATTTGATTTAAAGGAACATTTTTTCTGTGTCCTTCCAGAAAGACCTGATAGTTCTGAATGAGATCCGTGGGGTGATGGCTGTGGACGCCTTGGCCTCGTCCCGCCCCCTCTCATCCAGAGAGGAGGACATCTTGAAGCCAGAGCACATCAGTGAACTCTTTGACTCCATCACTTACAGCAAGGTACAGTGAAATTCTGGATAACACTTTATAATGGCCTTATTCCAGTGTATTGTATTGTAAGTACACAATAATTCCCTGCAAGTACTTAAAGCTGCACTAGGCAAGATTTTTATGTAAGAATACGTCTTATCAGCCTAACTGGTGAGGTGGCTGCAACAGAGAAGAGTGTCCCATCACCCTAAGTGAGATGCTGCAGATTTGCCCTATTTCCCCAAACTAATAAAAACCTACCTAAGGTCCTCCATGGTCCTCCAAACCAAATCCTGCTTAGGGCTCCCAAAAGTCCCAATAGGCCCTGGGTGCAGGGCATAGCCACTGGTTGGAAATCTCAGCACACAGGATAATGACGAGTTGAAATGTAAGAGCAAAATACAAAAGTATCTCCTACCTGTTCACCACCTCCACCAGCCACTAAGAAGAAGACATTTAAATCAGAGAAGTGCACGGTTTACTGACATCATGCTGCATGATTTCTGGGTCTTTCATCTCATATCTCACATGATACTGCAGCAGTTAGGATCACCTCACATTAGCACTAGAGATGTGTACAACACAATCATATTACTCAGAAAGGTTAAGATATAGTGATTAAGACATCTAGACAATTACTAATAAGTCATTGATTACCATTACCAGATTACTGTAGTCCTGATATCCAGCTTTTTGTCATTTCCAGGGAGCTGCGGTCCTCAGGATGCTCTCAGGGTTCATCACTGAGACTGTCTTTTCCAAAGGACTCAGTGTGAGTACGGATGATAGATAAAACCAATGAAATAACTGTTGATAAAACTCTTCCGGGTTGATATCGAATCTGTATGTTAGGTGAAATCATTGACAATGCAGTGTATCGTCTAATATTGTTTGTTTGCTGACACAACAGCATCCTTAATATTGTTCTGCGTCCAATTTCTTTCGTCCATTGTGAAAGCGCGGTCAAGAGGATAACGAATGTGTGGTTCATCTGTCTACAGACATACTTACATCAGTTCAAGTATAACAACACAGTCTACACAGACCTTTGGAGGCACCTGCAAATGGTAAGATAGCACCAGACTACATTACCCACACCATCCTCTCAGCAACTTTTCCCTTCCCTGATTATTTGTTTTGTTTTCTTCCCTTTATTTTATAATACTTTGTGACCTTGTGAAAAATGGTGTCATACAAATATAGTTATTATTATTGTTACTTTTTTTATCTCTCTACATTTACATTTCAGGAATGTAACTATCACATTATCATTATTATTATTTGAATGGTCTTCTTGCCAGGCGGTGGATGGTGCCTCGCCCAGCTTAAACCTGCCCTCATCTGTGGAGGATATCATGAACCGATGGATTCTCCAGATGGGGTTCCCAGTGATCACCATCGACACCCGGACAGGAAATATCACCCAGAACCACTTCCTGTTGGACCCAGAGTCTGTAGTGGACAGACCGTCTCAGTTCAAGTAGGAATCAGTTTTATCTGATTTGTCATGTGTATATGTGGTTGTATTGAACCGTATTACACTGAACCCACCACCTCTCTCTCTGTTTGTATGCTGTGTGTGTGTACATGTGTGTGTATGAATTGATGGATGTGTCTCTAGTTATGAGTGGTTTGTCCCTATCACATGGGTTAAGGCCCATGCAGTTGAAAGACAGAACTGGCTCCTGAAAAAAGAAGGTAGGATTTAATTCAGGTACACGTACAGTTCATCTTAAGGATGATGACCACGGTATGAAAAGATGTAATATTTCTTTAATCTCTATCCCAAACAGATACAAACAAAGACATGATCATCAGTAGCGGTGAGTGGCTGCTGGCCAACATAAATACGACAGGCTTCTTCAGAGTCAACTATGACTCTGGAAACTGGGAGCGTATCCTCACCCAGCTGAGCTCCCAACACCAGGTACAATACCTGCAGCTGGAAATAATACTGCAGTACTCTCTGAACGTAAATGAAAACTTACAAATTTGATTTCTTTAATCAAATGATTCTTTTTTTCAGGATATTCCAGTGATCAACCGAGCTCAAATCATTGATGATGCTTTTAACCTTGCAAGGTGAGATCATATTTTTTTATAAAGCATTATTGTTACATTTTGAAAGATAGAGTGAAACACTTGTATGTGTCCTTTTCAGGGCAGAGGTCGTGAACACAACTCTGGCTCTCAGGACCACCAAGTTCCTCTTGAATGAAACTGAATACATGCCTTGGCAGACAGCCAGACGGAATCTGGACTACTTCTTCCTCATGTTTGATCGCAGCGAAGTGTATGGGCCCATGCAGGTTTGTGAATAATGGTTAACGTGCTGTACTGGGCGAATAATATGTTGTAAGTAAAGGGTTCAAGAAAGTTAATAACTTCAATAATGTAGAACAGGGCACTCTAAGAAGTAAAAGGGCCTCAATGAAGCTTTAGGGTGTCTTCAGAGTGCAACCATAGGGGAACCCCAGAAGGTTCCTTGAAGAATCCCTTCATAAAGGGTTCATAAACCCTGACCAGAAACCTTGAAAGTTCTTATGGAGGTTCTTCAAGGAACCCTTTGAGGATATTTTCCTATTGAAGAACCCTTGTTGTCCCTTTGGATCTTAAGAAGATCTTAAGAGATCCCGAAGTCATTTTCTCAGAGTGGATATATCTCATTTAAGAATGTAACCATACCTATTTCTAGATGACCCTTTTCTCTCTTCATACATTGACCAAACGTGTGGCATCTTCATCCCTCAGGCTTACATAAAGAAACAGGTCACTCCTCTTTTTGACTACTTCAAAGACCTCACTGTCAACTGGACCAAGATCCCTGAAGGCCACACCGACCAGTAAGGATATTAACATGTTGCTTCTTTGTCGCCTGGCTGCTTTATTCTTCTGTAACACTGGTTTGAAGTCATATCAGGTGTCTGTAGCATTGATTTCATTGTGCTACAGTTACTCATGTCATTTCAGTGTGATTTCTGAGATCCCTCTCTATCTCTTTATGTTGCTTGGATGTTCATTTAGTCATGGTGTGTTTTGGTGATAAGTTATTTATTATGATGGTATCCATCTAGAATGATGGTATCTAGTCATACAAGCCCCTCAGAACTGGGTCAAATTGTATTTAGATGAGTGTCAGTTAAGTTAAGTTCAGACCACAAGGAAGCATTTGAAAGTCATTTTTTAGTCTACTTGTCTGTGATTGACTGTTTGGATGACACTAAACTGCACTAAGCCCCATCCCTGTGGTACTAGAAATTAGATTAGATGAAACTTTACTCATCCCCGTGGGGAAAGAGGCCAGTAGAACAGTCACCCCCCATCTTTTGTCATCCTTTCAAGTAGTACCTCACATCGCTCTCTCCACACTGAATCACATCCCCCTCTCCCTTATATTCCTCCTCTGTTCACTCCAATTTGCTTTTATCTTGAAAAGAAACCTTATATCTTTCCCCCTATAGTTCTGACTTGTTTCTCTTCCCAGCTCTTTCTATCTTCACGGGGATATATGTCTGGGTCCACATATTTTATGCTATATAGAATTACTCTATTCCCTTACAATGGAGCAAAGCTGAGTTATGAGTGTAGAATTGCTGATAGTTATGGGGGAACATCATCACCTTTTCCTTCCTGACAAAACAAGGACATTTCTAAATTCCTGGTGGCAGGGTGTTGAAATTGTTCTGAAATAGATTATTTAATAGAATACCAAGCATAGTGAGGTTTCAGGTTTTGTCAGGGAATTTTAATTTTCCAACATTGTGGCATATCTCTTGTAACCATTACTACCCACCCATATTCTGGCAAAGGCCTCTCTATTGTACTGTACATTACAGTCAAAGAGTCAAATTATTCACTGATGTGCTCAGGCTTCAGGATGCCTGGATGAGAGGAGGCCAAGGTGTCCACAACCATCAAGTGAAGTGAATTGGTCTAAAAGTTTAATGTTACATTTTTGTATTTGATTTGTTTGGATTCACACTAAATAAAGCAATCTAAACATGCTTGTTGTCAACACGCCCTTAGTTTCAGTGTTTTCTCACGTGTCCCTGTCCAGGTACAACCAGGTGAATGCTATTTCCATGGCCTGCAGTTCTGGAGTGGAGGGCTGTAAGGACCTGACCACCGGCTGGTTCAGAGAATGGATGAAAGACCAAACTAATAACTCGTAAGTTCACAGACCACATGCTCCTTCCTCCCTTCCTTCCTTCCTTGCTTCATTCCTTCTTCCCTGACTTTCTTTCTTTCTTTCAGTTTTATAAAAATATTTCCATCAGTCTTTGTCAGCATCACCTTAACTCATCCGGTCTTTCCAAGCCTCACTCTGAATTTTGTTCAACTGATGAATGCTTTTTTTATATGTTGCCCACCGCTGACTCCGTACACTCATCATGTGAGTTGACATTGCTAGACTGATAATTCAACTGGGAATGTTGTTAACTGCTGTATGTGTTGAATGTTGTTCACTGTTGTGTACAAAGCATGTTTTCTGTGCTGGCCCTGCAAACTGGATTTCCCTTGGGACAATAAATAGACTTGTATTGTTTAGTTTTGTAGGCCTGACACACATACCATGTGTTTGTATCGTCCAGGATTCACTGTTCCATATTATCCTTCCTTGGGTCCTTGGTCTGGGTAGATGAAGATCTCTATCACTGGAACACACTTTTAACTTTTCTCTGTTATGTTTTTAGCACCTCCTCTGTTTCTCATTATTACCGTGATTCCTTTCTTAGCCGCTGCTATCATTATCTTGACTCTTTGCCATCCTTATCAAGCCCAACGCATGTTCTTTGTGTCACACAGCATCCATCCCAACCTGAGGTCTACAGTGTACTGCAGTGCCATTGCAGCAGGAGGGGTGAAGGAGTGGGACTTTGCTTGGTCCATGTACAAGAATGCTACCATAGCTTCAGAGGCTGATAAACTGATGTATGCTCTCTCCTGCACCAAACAGCCCTGGCTGTTGAACAGGTCAGTAGGACTGACAACTGTGGACTTGCTAAATCTGACTTTGTTGTCTTGTTTGTCTTTGCTCTGCTTACTGTGATTTGGCACTCTACTCTAAAGTGCGCTTTGTACCCTTTGTTTTGAGTACATAACAAATACAGTTCTCCTTTATTTAGTTTTAGCATTGTTATAAACAATGATAAAAGTGCTCAGCACTGTTGTTGATGGTGATGACTTTAATGATCCCATAAAAAAATTGTGTTGTTGCAACAGTTAATGGTACACATTTGGCCTTTGGCCTGACTGTGTGTTTCAGGTATCTGGAATACTGTCTGGATCCACAGAAAATCCGTAAGCAGGATGCCACCTTCACCATCGTTTACATCGCTGATAACGCCATTGGCCAGCCTCTGGCTTGGGACTTCATCCGGAACAAATGGGACTATATATTTAATAAGTGAGTTTGTTATTGAGTGTGTGGCATCTGGTGGTACTGTGTAACTCAATGGGTAGAGCAAGGCACTAGCACTGCCAGGGTCTGTTCCCACAGGGGCCACCCATGCTAAACATGAATGCAGTCATGGTACTGTTGTCTGAGCCTTTTTACAAAGCATCTTATTTTTGCCTTTTCTGCAGCTATGGTGGTGGATCATTTTCCTTTGGACGACTAATTGATGGCGTGACCAAACGTTTCTCCACTGAATTTGAGCACAAACAGGTACAGTTCTTCTATTTGCTGCTTTTAATTTAACAGTGGTAATATTCTGTAAGCTCAACATTTCCCCTTTATGGTCTCTGTGGGACTGGACTGTGGGAGCTCACGGGCTAATTGGTAACGCCACTCAGCTGGAGCAAGATGGCCGACTGGCTGTTGTCTGCTGGGGAATGTAGTCCTTTTCCACAGTTTCTCAGTGGCAGATACTTCAGTCTGCCACAACTGTAACATTCTGGTATACACTCCGGTATATCCTGGTATATATGTTATGTTCATTTGCAGCTGCTGCAGTTCAAAAAGGAGCATGAAGAAGGAGGGTTCGGCTCGGCTACCGCAGCACTGGAGCAGGCCCTGGAGAGGACCAAGGCAAACATTAAGTGGGTGGCCATGAACAAGGAGCCGGTCCTCGCATGGTTCAAGGACGAAGCTCCTTCTCCAACATATTAACCAAACACAATGCAGTTGACAGTTTTTAAATGTATATTTCCATCATGCAAAAGTAAAGAAAGATCACAATGCCTTTTATGGATAAAGTTTTTTTGATACCAATATCTCCGTTTGTATGTTCAAAATCTAGATATGCACCGTCACTACCTGACAGATTGAAAATAGTGGAGTTACTATAGCTTTGGAAGAGGAATAGCACTGAATTTTTATATGACTTTCCATTACCTAGGGACAGTGGTTCCCAAAGTGGGGTCCAGAGACTTCAGGGGGTCCTTCAGGAGCAAAATGAGGAATACTTTAATTTCACTGTAATGAAGGACTGGGACTAACTCTTCAAATTGTGGTCTGTAGTCTAACATGTCTCTAATTTGGGGTCCTTGATTACAGTTACTCTTGTCATATTTATGTGATTTTGGAGATCTGACTCTAAAGTGCTGTAGGCCGCTGACCTCAGATAGTTTAGGTTGCATGAGTGAACCCCCACAACTGTCCCCAATAGGCAGAAATGACATGATCCTATTCTGTGATGTCCCACGGATGTCCAGTTCCCTTGAGAGCAAATAGAAAAAGACTGTGCTGTGGTGCTGTGAGAACCATCTGGAGGTATTTACTGGTGATATAAGTTATTTTTTCTGCTTCCGAACTGTTTGTAAAACAAAGCTCATATGGACAAATAAATAAAGGTTGTGAGTCCAGAAAGTCCAGTCTTCATTCCATTCACATTCTGGTGTCGGGTATGGTCACTGGCTTGAAATCTTCTCCGCCCACAGGAAGTGAGGAATCAAACCTTAAGAGAGAAATATAAGTACCTCCTGAACAGCAGCAAACAGGAACTCCGTCCAAGGAAGCTGGACTCTCCAACGTTATATCTTTTGCCTCTCTTGTCCCTTTGGTATAAAGCAATCACAGACTGGAGGGGTTGGTACCATGAGAGTGCTGTGTGCAGTTAAAAGACCTCAGGATTTATGGGTATTCAAGTTCACATTTTTCAAGCAATTACCTCTCTCTGCCGTTTGGAGCCGCCAATGGGCAAAATTGCCTTCATCTAACATTTTCAACATCTGTTGCCTCATACTGTTTGCTGACAGTGATTTAAGTACTTAGCCAATAACAATAAATCATAACCTCAAGTGGCTTATAAATGTGCTGCTAGGAAAACAAATGAAAGAATGCAACTGTTCAATCAATCTTTTATATTTAATCAATTATAATTAAATGTTATTTTTTTCCACAACCCTTTTGTTCTTGAACTGCAGCTAAACAACATGGTTGCTCCCATCGGTTTTCTGTTAGTGCATTAATATGTGAATTAACTGGTTCAGTTACAGTATTTTAGAACGGTTTGGGATGTCTCAGCTATCAGATGTGACAACTGGAACTATCTGTTTTATAGATTGCCGTTATTGGCCCAGCTTCTGATTCAGCTGCATCAAGGGCCAAATGTACATCATGAGATTCCCTGCAGGGTCTCAACCACTTACAGTGTTTACTCAGAGAGAAAAGGTGCCAATTAACTGGTCCCAGTTCAGCTGCCACTTAGCCCAGTGGGGGTCTTTCCTTAAATACCTTAGAGTGGATGTGTTCTCTGTTTAGCACTTCAATGTCCTGGTGCCAACTCCAGTGTTTATCTAAGCTAAGCTATGTCTACCAGGCTTCAGGCACCAAGTCAACAAGTTTCATTTTGCTTCATTTTCTAGAATTTGATCACAGAGGAAGAAAATTGATAATATATCAATTTGAATAGGATGAGAATACTGAATGAATACAAAAAACCTCAAGGGTTATGATAAATAATTAAGTTTTATTCTCTGTTTTCACATTGTAAAAACCCAATAAATACACAATTCTAAATACAATAAAAAAACATACAGAAAAATAGATAATTTGTTTAAAATGACAAAAAAAAAGTTTTGTCCTTCATCAGAGGTCATTGTTGCAATGAAAGTGTATAAGCAGATAGAGTCAGTTGATCAGTTGATGTCTCTCAGCACTGTCCAGAGAAGGCAGCATGCTGTAGCGGCTGCTGGGATGTCCAGTACTGCTGCTGGCTGGTGAAACAAACTCCACTAGAAACCTGAAGGCAGACAGACAACAGAGGCTGAGTTAATGACATGTATAATACACTATAATAAGAAGAAATATTGTGTAAGTGTTACACAGTACATCTTTGGTGGCAAATGTATTATTGAATGTTATAGAATATTATGGCCCATGACCATGAATATGAACATACCTGATATGAGTGTTGCAGAGAGGAGAGTTGGGGTCTGCAGGCCTGCTCCACAGTGTCCATGATGTCATAGACTGGTTCCTGTGGGCTGTAGCTGGGACCCGGCTGACCCAGGATCTGACTGAGGGTTTGGGGCTGCTCCATGAAGCCTGAGGATCTCCTCTGCTCCAGCACCTCCTCGCTGAGGCCCAGCTGAGACGACAGGTAGGAGATGTACCGCATGGTGAGGCGTAGCGTCTCGATCTTGGTCAGGGTCTGTCCGGCGGGGGCCACCGAAGAGGGGAGGTAGGTCCTGAGGTGGTGCAGAGCCTTGGTCAGATCCCTCATCCTCAGCTTCTCCCTCTCGCTGGCAGTCTGGCGCTTCATACCTGGATACCTGGACCTGGGTTTCTTTGTGGTGCTGGTGGTGGAAGAACCGGCTGTGGAGGATCTGGGGCAAGGCAGAGTCTGTGCCTCTTGTTTAGGATAAGGTGCTGCTGGGCTGCTGAAGATGAAGCAGTCCAAGGCATCCTGTTCATTCCCAGCAGCCTGGAGGGAGGTGGGGGAGAAGCAGAAGGAGTCCACAGAGGAGGTGGGGGACAGACTGCTGCCAGCACTGAAGTAACCAGGGTCCGAGGTTGGATCGTAGGCAAGAGGATCATAAGGCTTCTCCAGCAGGGAGTCGCAGTCAAACAGAAAAGAGCTGTGGTCCCCCTGGAGCTGGAGAGGAGAGCAGTAGGACAACTCCATAGTTGCTGAGTAGTAGTAGCTTCTTCCTTGAGCAGTGAATTGTCAGTGTGTCGCTGGTAAGGCAGGCAGAGGATAGTGAGGAGGAACAGGGAGGCTGGTCCATATATGTGGTGGGAGGTGTGAGGTTGCACCTCTGGTAGCCACCTCTGGTCCTGAGAAGCTCTGGGAGCAGGGCTGACACCCAGGCCAGGGGGTCCATGGGAAACAGGCCAGCTCCAGGATAAGGTGTGACCTGGCAGCTAGCATGGGCATCATAAACTAGACAGATTCACACTATGCTCCTCTAGCCTGGGAACATGCCTCTGTTAGGGACTGGGGTTCTCTGGGTCACCAGGTCGGTCTCTGGGTCCGATTAATGGACCAGCATACGTTGCATTAGAACTCTAGCGCATGATTGGCTGGGATTGGGAGCAGCTAAATCGTTTATTCCTTCCACATTTTCCTTCAATAACTTGGAATGGATGTAAAACTTTGTTCTAAGAAAAGGGTTTCCACTCGTCTTTATCAAACTAACATGTGATTAACAGGCACAGAGCCTCACGCTATCAGAATCCTCCTGGCAATCAAAGAGATCATCCTGACCATGAGGTCCCAGGTTCGATCAAACACAATAGTCAATGCTGTGTCCATCAACATCCATATTTCCTGTCAACATGTCCTTGAGCAGGACACTGAGAAATGTCTTAAAAGACAAATCTTAAATCCAGCATGTGGATGATGCAACTTTACTTTACCCTGGAATACTTTATGAATTTGGTGATGAAAAAAACTACAGAGACAGAGGACACTGGCCCACTCCAGACTCACTCGGAGATTTTGGCAGGTCCAGGTCATTAGTGTTACTCTTGCTTTGTTGTGATTTGATTTCCTGCTCAGTCTGAGGCCAGAGAAGTGTGCCAGGGCAGCTGTGAGGCGTGAGGAGTTCACACCTTGTCCTGTTTGGATAGCAGTCAGCCTGGGAACCTGGAGCGCAGCTAGCAGGAAAAAAGCCTCACTTCCTAGATCACCTGCATTGCAAGCATTAAATAAGTAAGCAGGACAAGGGTCAGAGGTCACAGCACCCGGACAATATTCCTATTCATAGAATGATCATGCATGCGAGAAAGGCTGGTTAAAGTACCAGTGACAGCTAATGATGGAGGTAGAAGGGATTTAACAGTAAATTAGAGTGAGTTGAGGAGGATGAGGAGGATAGTGGCAGTGGGAGGATGGTGACAGGAGGTATTTTTTGAAGAGATGAGTTTTCAGCCTCTGGCAGAGAATCTGATAGAGTAAAAGACAAAATTACAGCCTTCAAATCAATTAGCTATTGTTAGATGCAGCTACAGTTAGTGATTAGGCAACAGGCATATCATGGGCATATTAGAAGAAGTACTCCACGTCCCCCCCTCTCCTCCCTGAATCATCTCCTGTAATTGCTTTAATATGCCCTTATCTTGAAAATACGCTCTACCTCCCTCCTCAGTGCTTATTTCCTTTCCTAGCAATCTCCTCTGTTTGCTCTAACTTATTTCTTTTGGCATTCCTACCACAAAAATGTCTGCGATGACCCGTGACCTTGTTGATTTCTTGCAGTGTAGGAATGGAAGATTTGTTAGTGTTTTATTTTGAAAATCTACAAAAGGTATTACTTACCAGATAACTATGTTACATGTTGCAACGTATTACACTGGTGTCTTGCTTTGGCAATTAAATCTACCAGATGAATGCAAAAACGCTGAAATAAAAATGTGAAGCGCTATTCAAGTTGGAGAATATGTATCTGATGCTATTGCTCAATATTTTATTAAAAGAGATGATTAGTTTTAACTTTACCACAGTAGGTGTTGCATTTTTCAACATCTCATGGGTGCATATTTGATATTCTGTGGATTTGATGGGACCCCTCGGTGTCAGGGGGTGACGGTGGATCTGGGTCCCGGCCAGCTTTCCCACAAACCACCGTGTCACATTTGACTCCTGGTCTTCAGTGGAGGTGAAACCTATCGGTGTAACGTGTGAACCGGTCTCGCACAGCTTTCCGCCTCCTCAGTTACGTAAGAAAAACAGCCAATGGAATCAGGAATAAATATCTCAAACGCTGAATCAATTTATCCAAATATATTTTATAATTTATTATATCATATCATAATATATTACTTTAGAAGTCGTAGCTACATTGCATCCAGGCTTTTCTGACCATGGTGTCCTTTTACACTCAGAATCCAGTACGATGTCCTCTAGATCTGTATATAATATGACCTACGTTAAGCAACCCGCCGAGTCAAACTTCTTGCATGTGCACACTTACTCGGCCAATAAAACTGAGCTTGAGCAGCGGTGTAGGTTTTATTTTCCTTGCGTTGGACGGAGGTGTGTGAGGTGGCACCAGCACTGACAGCTGACTCGTGGACTGGTTCCCACAGTGACCCCTGACCCTGCTGCTGCATTACGTAACCTCTGAGACCTGAGGACATCTGAGGAGTCACTGGATCGACTACTCTGCTCCTCTTGATGAGAGTTACTGTGGTGGGTTGATTGCATTGTCGAGTGATTAAGTCGTGTGTTAGCTTCATCACAGCACTGTAATTAATGAGAGCCCTGTACTCTTGTTATAGTAATAGGCTAGTTAGATTTTTCCCCCACTTCATTTCATTTGGATGATGTAATTAGAGAAAATTCGGAGTCACATTATTATTAAATACAAAAGCATTGGTGTCAGATTGTAATTGAAGGGGTTTGTTCCAAAATGAAAATATCCACCAGTGTGATACTCATATTAAATGATGGATAGAGCTATATTAAAACAAATTCTGGTACTTAGGATAGAAAGCAACCTAAGTCCCTGGTTGACCAAATGAGAACACATTTTACAGACTAGATTTTTAAAGATATTGAATGATGAAATTGAGGTAATGATTTTTTCCCCTTAAGTAGATGCTTTGTGCTTTGGAAATGAACTCTCTGATTGCATTGCTTAATTTGTTTTTAATTATTTCGTATGATGAATCTTCAGCTGAATATCCCCAGCTGGCCCTCAGCCTTCTTATTTCCCTGCCAGGCTGAAATGGGTCCTAACTTCCCTTAATCCACATCAGCCCTGACTGTGTTTACTCACATGTAATGAGTGAATAATCAGCATGGCAGTGCTAACCCTTTCATCCCAAACCCTTTTAGCCCAGAAAGTTTATTAGCTTCTCTGTGATGAAAGGCCTAACTGAGTATATTAGGCTCTGTGTTAGGCTTGCTGTTAGCACATCAAATGAACTGCATATATGTGTCAAACCAAACACTCAGGTCTAACTCTCCTACCTGATATGCAGTTCCACTGGTCTCTATGAATACTAAAGCCCTCTCAGTTGGTCTTAGCAGGTAATTAGGGCTATAGGTGAGAGGGGGGGGGACACCTTCATCTTGGTCTAGACTTAGCGGTGCCAAGGACTCATCTTTATTTGCAGAGCCTCATTAACAAAGATACACTAAATAAACTAGATAAACTTTGGCTGAGGCTGAATCTCTGGTCTGTTCTGGCCTGGCACAAACCTTTCACCAAGCTTTTCTCATGTACTGCATGACAAAAAAATCACTATCATATTCCTGTAAGGACTTAAAGCGTCAATATTTAGTTTAAAGTGATCTTATCATGCTTTATGGTACTTTTTAAGGTAGGTAGGTAGGTAGGTAGGTAGTTAAGTACTTTATTGATCTTTATTGGGGAATTTCCTATGGTATTGCAATAATATTCCTATAGGGTATTATACACAGTTCATCATTTTGCTGTGATATTTGTAATCCTAAAATATGTCATAGTACTGCTATAGTTCTTATATTTTCCAAACAAAACTATGGAAGACTGTAATGGACGCATGGAGGCCTCAGAGGCAAACTTCTGAGGCCTCCAGGCATATTATGGGCTGGTTGAGGACGTTATTCTGTTCATATCATAAATAATATTAGGAAATGTTAGCTAAAATACAAAATCATTTTAAGACATTACAAGTTCAAATCTGACCTCTGACCTTTGTCTCACTCTCCCCCGTTGTCACAATCTAGTTAAATGATATTAGTTCTTTTGATGTAATCTAATACAGTGGTTCTCAAACTGGGAGTCATAAGATGTTTTATGTGAAAAATATATTTCTAAAATGCGAATGAATTATTGTTTTTAAGCATTGTAATAAATTACTTTTTCTTGTGAAATATTGAATATTATATATGAAGTCAAACAGCCTGAAGGCTCCCCATCTGGCACATTTACTTCTAAGCTGATGACCGGACATCAGTGGCCTGTGGTTTTCTCACCTTGGGTCTAAGAGGCTCCCTTATCCTGCTGATGGTTGTAATGACTGACAAACTGAATTGGTCTTTAATATTAATAAATAATACTACCACTAATACTACTACTAATAATAATAGTGTGTTTTTAATCATTTGTGTAGCACAATATATATATATATAATATAAATACTAATACCAACACTAATAGTAATACTAGTGCTAAATACTAATGGAGCAGGATGGTATAGTGAGTAGGGAGATTGTGTGCAACCCTGCTGAAGTGTCCATGAGCGAGACACTGAATCCCTACCAGCTCCAGGAGTGCAGCTCTGTAACTGACTCTGACCTCTGACCTTTGACCTCCCTGTGGAGGGGTGCAAGAGAAAAGAGCACTTCCCTACAGGGAGCAATATTAGTAATAGTAATATACACTCTATTTGAATAGCAGTTTTCAAGCATACTTATAAAGGGCTTTACAGCCAGTAAAGGCAATAGCAATTAAAAACAAAATAAGGTATACAAATAGGTAAACAAAGAGACCAACTATATAAAAGCAGAGTTTGCCAGCCTAAGCTCCTCAGGCAGCTTTGGAGCCAGGATGGTTAAAACCTGGTGTTTGGTGTGTCAGTGAGATTAGAGGAGAGGGAAGCTGATCCCCACTACACCTGGGTCAAATCCAGTGTGCAAATAATTCTGAGAGTTTGTTTTTTTTACCCTGCATGGAATACCAGTTGGGTGGGCTTTACTGCCTCTGAACAATTTTAAAAGTCTCCGCAAATTTGCACAGGCACAGTATGCTAAAATAGCTTTCGACTACTCCCCAGTGCATGTACATTTCTGGTGCTCATTGTTCTGTGTTGCTATGTAGGATAAAACAATTAAAAGCATTTATAATAACATAACATATTATACAGCCCAGCTCTGTTTGCCAGCGAGTGCATAAGGTACAATTTCTCTATCCTTTTTAATGCACCTGAAGAAGAACTATCACATGTACAGTGTGTTTAAGTGCTACTATATATATATATTTAATATATATTTATATTAAAAAAAATATAAATAATGAAAACTATGGAATGATGATGAAATGAGAAGTGACTGTTCACTGTCATCGTGGGGTTTTATGCTGCACAACAAATTGCGTCACTGAGAACATTATAGTTGTCCTGAGTGCCAATGTGACTGTATGACCAGGAGGGGGCACTCTACTCCTGTGTTTCTGTTCAAACATTTGATTTCTCCAGGAAATGTTGACTAAGCACTACGCACTTTTCCCTGAACATCCTGCTTCACATTCATACAGTTCCACACATTCACAAGTGCCTTGCTCAAGAATACCACGAAAGTACTGTTAAGGAAGGGAAGATTACCCGTTCAGTTTGGGGGATTTGAACCAGCAGCTTTCTGCTCACAAGCCCCTTTCTCGACCATTACAGAACCGAGCTGCATCATGTAAGTAAATACAACAAAGCATGAAAGATTTTACTGTTTATTATAAATAGCGGTATAAAGGATTATAAAAATAGTTAATAGACATATTTCAATATTTACAAGGAACATTTCATAGGACAAAATAAATAACACTGAAAATAAGATATACATTTCAAATAAATTACTTGTGTCACAGTGAGGCAGTAAAACGGTGAACTAGTTTGTGTCTGGGCTGTTGTTGGTCTGATGATGGTCAGCTGGCGGAGAGTTTAACCCCAGTACTCCATCGGGACCAATGGGCTGCAGAAGTCTTTGCCGTACATCTGTAATAAATCATAGAAATATTGATTAGGAGCTTTTAGTAGCAGCTTGTATTTCAAAAACATGCAGGATAGGTGTTGATTTTTACCAAGAAGTCTATATATGGACCTGATTAGGACCTTTCGCTAGTAGTTTGAGTATTATGTAAGCATGCATGAAAGGACTTATGGGTGAGGAACTATTTTAGATGGGACATTCTACTACATGATGTACATGAACATGCATGTATTGAACAAGAAAAAGTACCAGTCCATACCTGACAGGAGGAGGGGTGTGTGGCTGGAGGCGACTGCAGGACGGTGTCCATGCTGGTGCTGAGAGGAGCTTCACTGTACTGTCCACTGTACTGACGCAGGTCTACTCCAAAACTACAGTTCCCAGAATGCAACAGGGCAGGTTGGCTCTGACACTGGGCCGGGTACTGGCTGTGGTTCAGGCCGTGGTTCTGGCTCTGCGGCTGGGCCCACTGGCCTCCGACGGAGCTGCACTGGAAGTAGCTGAGGATGTCCGGTGAGGAGGTGCCGCTGGC
>CABFOQ010052491.1:0-40284 GCA_900660455.1 Gephyroberyx darwinii
AGATTTGTTGGTGGGTAATTAGTTGGTTATTGATTGGTTGGTTGGTTGGCTGGTTGTTTGGTGGGCTGGGAGATTGATTTTTATATGACGTTTTATATGATCTCATCTCACAATAACAACATAAAACCATAACGTTTAATTGTTATCCTTTCTGACTTTCACCTGACTAAATTGTTGTCTTGACTTTGTTTGCAGAGGTTTGAGGGAGTTCAGAGATACAAGAGAATTTGAGCACAACCACTGTGTTGGAGAACTATGGAGGTTAACCTAGAGGGTTCAGGACATCACAGAATATTTTTCTCTTTGGTCGTTTCTTTACAGACACGATGGACTTCTCCAGTATGACTCTCACCCAGATCAAACGGCAGGAGATGGATGCCCAGGTAAGGAACAGAATAGGGCCGACGACGTACTGAGCAAAAATATCCTTCTCAACAAGTCATGTTAGTCTAGTACTTAGTCTTCACTGAAAACATCTGCTACTGGGTGAGATACTTTCACCTGTTTTAAGACAATTCTCAAAACGGGTGAAACTACATTGTATACAAGTGTCAGTACCTTGAAATAAAGCGGATCACTCCACTACTAAGATATCACTTGATTCAAGAAAAAAAGAGTATTTGCATTGGATACAGTCTTAATTATCTGCCGCCTTTGGCGTATTATATTATTAGTTTTAAGGAAATACAATTTAAAGCCTCCGTACCAAATAACTTGTTAAGATGGATATTTTTGGAGTATAGTCTGTGAGGGTGGCTGTATATTAAATGCTTGAATTTTAAAGGGAGAGTGCAAAATTCTGGCCCATCTATAGCCATGATTTCATGTTGTGGCACTGTCTATCTGTAGCTCCCCACAGTGTAAGGACAAAAGACACGCTGCTTTGGACTTGAAGTATTGCTCTGCTCATACACACAGCCCATTGTTGTTAATGCACAGAGGGCTTTTATATAAGACCCTTGAGTGTATTGCCCTTGGTCCAACCCACATCTCTCTGTTAAATAATGATCGGAAATTTGTTTTTTTGCCTGAGGACACAAGGGAAGGTGGAGAAAATAACAGCTAACAAGAATTTGTTTACCCTGCATTGTGTATCCTAATACAACCTATTCTGTTTTTTTGTGCCAAGGACACTGTACAAAGAGAAGTGGCTAATAAGGGATGTGTTCCTCCTGCAAATGTCTTTCTTCAGCTGCCCCGTATCTGCATGTTAGAAATTTTAAAATACAATAATACATAATGTACAATGAAAATAAAGAAAATAAAATGGTTTATGACCCTGTGTAGCTTAATGTATAGAGCATGGCCATAACAAGGGTAGGGAAGGGCTTAGATTCTCTCTGGAGCTGCCCGGAAATATATGTACTGTAAGGTCACCAATAGTTTGTACCCCCCAGTTTGTCCTCATCTGACCCACCTCTGCACAGAGTTAATAATAATAATTTTATTGGATTTTAAAAACTGTCTTTCGTGATATACAGGAAAAAGGAAAGGCAAAAGGGAAATAAGAGAAAATATAATTGCTCACAAGGAGTTTGTTCCCCCTGCGTCCATCTGCCCTCAGGTCCTGGTTCTGGAGCTGGAGACGCGCCTCCAGAAGGAGCGAGAGCGACTTGGTGAGCTGAGGAAGAAGCATTACGAGCTGGCCGGGGTGGCAGAGGGCTGGGGCGAGGAAGAGGAGGGTGAGTCAGAGGGTGATATAGGCCAGTTGCTATACAATAACTAACTAGAAGTATGTCAGAAGACTAATCTCTCTCTCTCTCTCTCTCTCTCTCTCTCTCTCTCTCTCTCTCTCTCTCTCTCTCTCCCTCCAGGGGGACAGTCGTGAAAGCACGGGATAAATACCGTCACCCTGGGTGCTTTGTGTGCTCCGACTGTGACATCAACCTCAAACAGAAGGGCTATTTCTTTGTGGAGGGGCAGCTGTACTGTGAGACACATGCTCGTGCTAGAATGAGACCACCAGAGGGACACGATCTCATCACGACTTTTCCTTCCGCATAGTGGCCCCCTTTATGAAAAGAAAACAATTACACACACCCAAAAACACACACACACACACAAGCACAGACACTTCTGTGTCTGTGTTGTATGTGTTCATCTGCACGTTAAGTTGTCTGTGTGCTGTGTTTAGCACATGGGCTTGTAGTGATTTGTATCTCATATCGTAACATAAAGGTGTGACATTTTGAAAAAGTCAACTTTAAAAAGGAGCATTTTGCAGATGAGAATTGTACAGCCTTGTTGAAGGAGTCCAGTGGTAGTGAATGACATCAAAAGACACTCAGACGTACAACCTTCATCTTACCAGTTTCTCACAATTTGGTATCGAATAAAGACCTCTATTCAAACTGTAAGACAGCATCTGTATGTGGACTATCAGATGAAAAGGACCACCTACACCTACAGGGGGCAGCCTCAATATGAAATAGAGAAATAGTCAATGGGAAATAAGCATATTAAAGGCATTAGACATTAGAAATTGATAGTCTAATTTTATCATGGGTTTACACTCTTGGGTGTTTCATGTTCACAGTAAAAAAAAAAGTGAAAATTGTACTATTTGTTGTGTAAAGAAAAAATGACATCTCTGAAACCAGCCAGTCAGAATATTATCATATTTTTCCCTCAATCATGACTATTCATGTCGATAGATACCCACAAATCTTGTCATTTGTTTTAGGATTTGTTTGGGCACATCATATCAACTTGATGTGGCATGAAAAAAGTGCAACTCTTTCACCAAGTAGACACAGCTGTGCACCCACAGTCCCAGGACGGGGGATTCAATCACCAAAGCAGGAGTAAAATCAGATACTCCTCTGTTTTTTCATTGTATGTGCCCTATCATAAAATGATGTAAGTATGTTAATTTATGTTCCACATGCTATCTGTCTTAGTGTTAGTCATACGTTTAGGCTGATTTATCCAGCTTAACATCATAAATTGAACATTATCTGAATTAAATGAATAGTAAATATGTATTACAGACTCAGATGAAATTCTCTATCCTATATAATCACGCAAGGAAATAAGCAGTGAAGAGCATCACCTGTCCTTTGTTTTTAGGAAAGCTAAGATCTGTGTGTGTTGTACTGATCATTGTGAGTTCAGCGCTTTAGGAAGCCGCACAACCCACAGTTTCTGTATTATACTGTTCCAGTCCCTCCTGCACCCACAAACCCCTTTACAAATGCCCAATATGTACTAAGTAGACCAAATTGGACTGTAAGTAAGTGATTACTTGAGGATGAGTCATTAATGACCAGTTAAATTGGCAGATTAGCCTCAATTTGTGTGGGTGCAGTATATGAAAATAAGAACTAATTTTTAATTTTTTTCCCTGAACAAATTGAAGGAATAATCCTCGACTAACTGCTCTTTCCATCTCTGTGGGCCTACTATTGAAATATGCACTGAACAAGAGTTTTAACAGCTCAAACATTTGGCATCTATTACCTTTATAGACATCTGTGCTGCCATGTTTATTTACCCAACAACATGTTGCCTTGGAAAAGCTGTGTCCATGGATATGACACAGGAGACAATGACCGCAAGGATGAAAACATGCCTCCTTCCGGAGAAAAACATTGTCTGTTTACTTTTTGATAATATATATGAGTACATACTTCATAAATGTTCATACCAGCATCGTATATTGTCAATATGTGATGTCCATTATTGATACATTCTCTTTCAATAGAATTTGGTTACAGAGGTAAGTAAATGGTTACCGTTATGAGGCATTTACGGCAGAGCTGTTTCAGGTGGTGTGACGTAGAGCGCTGCGTAGGAGAGTGGATCATTGGCTAAGGAGGTGAGCAAGGCACAGTGCCACATGGCTTGGGATTGGCTAAGTGAAGAGTGGGGCAGGTCCATTAATGGCAGCACTGGAGGAGGCTGCTTCCTTCCAGTCGTTACTGAGGGAACAAAAGCCCGTAGGGAATAAATTGCTAAAAATATAAATTAATTTCACATAAAAAAAGCTTCACAGGCTTGACTCAAGGTAATGAAATAGAAAGAACGATGACAACAATGGGAGTCATAGACCTCGGGATAGCCAAATGGAAACTAGATCTGCCTTTTAGGTCTTGTAAGTAGATAACAGGCTTATCAAGCTACAGCCTCAGCCAGGTGGGAGAGGCTAAAAAACAACTGCTGCACAAAGTATTTTTTCCTTACCTAGCAGGTAAAAGTAAAAAAAAAATGTTTAATAGAGGTAAAAGCAAGCTTAAACTATCTTCTTCTTCTTCTTCATCTTCTTCTTCTTATTATTATTATTATTATTAATATTATTATCTTATTATTATTTTCATATGTAATATTTATTTTGATACAACGTAATAACAACGTAATACAAATGTAATAGCTTGGTAAAGTTTACTGCTTTTATTTGACATTACTCTATTTAAAAGAAAGGTTGGAGGTTGCCAGAACATTTACTGATACAATTTGCTGAAGAGATATTTCTTTACAAAATTGTGCAAAGAGAAACAAATGAACAACACAGGCCTTTTTGGACTCTATGTCTAATGCACCTACAACTGTTAGCGTAATGGAAAGGAGAATGGATGAACTCAAGAATGCTAAGATTTCATTGGATGAAGACAATGCTAACAAAGATATAAGACATAGTGAGTCAAAATCCAGCCAGTGCCTCAGATTCACTCCAACAATTCTCCACAGCTAACAGAGGCTCATAGGCCAACGACTTTAAATTATGGTGAATCTGACCCAGAGAGACAGACACAAGATATGCTTCACTAAAGAAAGGCAGAAAGAGACACCGAAAAGGCAGACAGTATCACCTGCATGCCGTAAGCTGAAACTGGAGGAAAAGCTGAGCAGGAGAGAGGATTGCTGCAAAGAGTGTGCCAGGTGTTTCCTAAAAATGCATGAGGTAATGAAAATCTTGAACAGTCTTGAGTAAACTTAGCAAGCAACTGCTTACAAAAAGCAACTTGCAAACACCCTGGAAGCTGAGAGATCAGAGGAAAAGTCTGCATCCTTAGGACTGTCGCAGCCGTTCAAAAATGACAGCAAAATCCCAGTGCATGCACAGCTGCAAAAGGTCGATGAGCTGAGTCAGGAGAAGTGAGCATAAAGTAAAGTCAAACAACTCAGAGGCAAAATGGTGTTCAGCAAAATGATGGAGCGAAGGAGCACCCTGACACCAGCCTGGAGAAATGGGAACCCTGATGCAGGCGAACACCCAGCTGAATGGATTTCTAGAAGTATTAGACATGAATGTGAAAACCAGGCTTTGAACCAAGGCTGGAGGAGGAATTGAGGAAGCTGGCAGCAATGCAAAGAAGTTGAAACAGAAACATGTCCTTCCTAAAAAATTCCTTCTTACAGTATACAGAAAAAGAAGACTCTACTTCAGCTGGATCTGTGGAAGCTTGAGAAGAGGCTGGAGAAATGAGAATGATAGCAAGATCACATGATGCACCTAATGGCACCAGATCCTGTAGCTTAGCAACAGAATTCAAGGCAGCCACCATACAGCAGTCCAGTTACAAGAGATACACTAGATGGTCCGGCAACTGAGGCTATGAGATGAGAATTTTTTTTTATTATTATTTTGGTTTCTTTATTAGAATAACCATCAGATTAAAAAAAAAAGTTTAAAAACAATATTTGAAACAAAGACTAAAAATGCCATAGAGTTTCAACTCCTTGCCTATAATTTATACAGCAATAATTTGACCTGCACATTCAGTCCTATTCGTTTGCGTAGGTGGCATGATACTTGACCAGATAAGGAGGACTTTCTCTGGCTGCTTCCTGTGGGACAGTTATGGAGGCATAATTACGTCAGCTGAGGTCCACCACATTTTAACCAACAAACTTACCCACACAGTGATCTCTATATTTGGCTTGTTAGTTTGTGTTCTTAAGTTTAAAAGGTCTCCAGAGATCTTATTGGTTCCCAATGTGGGACGAAGGTAAAGACATAAATTAAGTGGAGACCTTTGATTCAAGTAGTTCAAATACTTCATAATAATGAAGTTCAATGCTCAAGTCACTACTGTGTCCACCACGCACAATACACTGAGGCAAGAGACTCCTGCTGCTTTGATAACACCCTGTTAAGACAGCGGGGGGAGCTAGAGTATCATTCTTTAGCTCTTTGCTAACTGAAGTCCTCCTCCAGCATCACCCTTTCAAATTTCTAGACCTCTCTGAAAGCATTTCAGAAAGCATTGTCTGATTCTTTCCACCAATCACAATCCCATAGAAAATGAGGCTCAGGTGTGCCAGGGTGAGGCCAATCAGCTGTTGGGTTTTTTTGTTTGATTGGTAGAAATCAGCGGTCACTCTTTGCCTTGTCAACCAATGATTTACTGGTAAGGCTTGATTGAAAATGTTTAGTCAGTGGAGGGGTTTAAAGATGACAACACAAGTCATTCTAGTCCAGGGGTGGGCAATCATGTGCCATGGACGGCCATGCATGCAGATTTTCACTCCAACCACAACCTTCAACCAGATAGGGGGTGAAACTAATCAGTGAAATCACCTGCTGCTCTTTGGTTGGAGTGAAAACCTGCAGCCCTGCATGGCGCATGATTGCCCACCGCTGTTCCAGTCAAACTGGGTACTGATGGGTGGGTTGCAGATTTGAGTCTTGGATTACCCCTATGAACCAGCTATGTCTCTGATTGCAATTTAAGCCAGGCGGTGTGGTGATAAGGGGAGTCCACTAATAATATTCAAGATCTTTTGGGTAAGAGATTACCCAACTAATCTGATGTCCTACAGACTCAAGCAGCTGATGAACACAACCATTATCCAATGAGAACATCCGCTAGTTGCCGTGTTATTCATCCAAGCCGGTCATTTATTTTCTCTAATAAATATTCATCAGATAAGTATTTCATCAGTGTCACTGCCAACTTGATTACTTTATACTGAAAATGGAACTAATTAACAATCAATATTTTGCTCTGCATTACACCATTAATTAAACATGAATACCATTTTCCACAATTCCACATGCAAGCTCACTTAGTGTACTTTCACAAATGTCAGCTGCAAATGGATGGAAGGAAAGCCAGCAGGTACAGAAGGTTACTAGCTTAAGAGCTTGCTCCTCTGTAAGCCAAAAGGGGAGGCTGGCAGCAAACAGGGATACATTTAATTAGTTTTAAACCCATTATTCATTTTATTCAAAGACTTGAGCACATGTCCCCCTACCAAGGGCACACTTTGTGACTGCAGCAGGAGGTCAATAACCTTCGACAGTTAAAAACACAATTATTGATCTACTTGCTAAATAGACCATGAATAGCCTCCTAAAAATGGAGATGTAGAACTAATGGCCGACCCCCTCCCTGCCTCACGCACACACAAAGTAAATCGGTGGGGAGCTGGTCAACAGAAAAGGATCTTCAACGGCATAATCATTGTGAGAACATGTTGCAGTAATTGCAATGTTAGCTTCAAACAAAGACGGGTTGGGGTGGGGGTGGACTCTTTTCCTGTCTCATAAGAAGGCCAATTTTAGTTTCCTGTGAAGATTAATTAATGGCAATATTTTCAATGTACACTTGTTTATCACTACACGGTTACCAGATATTTAGTGTTGATTAATTATAATTAATATGTGGACCTTGGTGCACCTCGGTCCTTATAAGTCTTATAATTAAAGCCCTTGATGAATACAGGAACATCCTGATTGTTAATAATGGCATGATTTACTGGTGTAACATTTAATCAGGCAATGTACCTTTCTACTCTCCGACATTATACATGTTCATATTTTCATTTAGTCACAAGAGACTCTTGTAATGTTCCAGTTGTGAGCACAGATAGTTCCAGTAAGTAGTTGCAACACAGAACTTGAATATGAAGAACTTAATACTGTCTACAATACTGCCTTATGATTGTACTTGTGTATTTAACCAAATCCTGAATAAATAAAAAAAACAATACAACTTTCTCTTGATAGCTCTATAATTATGTCTGTATTTGGGAAGCCCAAAATTTGGACAAAACTATACAAAGTTACAAATGATTATGCATTTTCTTTGACTGTGATTTGATGGTGATTCAGGCATTTTTGGCTTTCTAATCTGTACATGCTGCGTCTTTTCCCCTTCGTATCTGTCTGCTCATGGCCCTTCTTGATCTCAGACTGAAGGGCTGCTTACACTTACACACGGACAGAAAGGCCGTCCTGTAATTGTTATTCATCCAGCCGTACAAGATTGGATTGACAAACGTAGAGCACATAGCCACAATATGGAACACAGTGAAAAGCAGTTTAAAGTCTTTCATATCTAGAACACTGCTATCAATGTCAACGGCCAACTGGAACGCATGGAACGGCAACCAACTGACAGCAAAGACCACCACCACAGTCACCAGCATCTTGGTGGTTTTCCTCCTGTGCCGATGACGGTCATTCCGACCTCTGGGACTCATGTGGCTCTTCAACTTACTCCAGATGCGGACGTAGGCGAAGGAGTTGATGGCCAGAGGTAGGCCGTACTGAACCAGAAGCATGGATATACTGTATATAGTTCCGTTCGTGTTGCTTCCTGGCCACTCCTCCATACACACCTGAATGGACTCCTCTGGCAAGAGATCAATGGTCCTGTACTCCCGGAAGATGGCGAGCGGACTGGCCAGAAGTGCACTGACAGCCCACGTGATGGCGATGACCACAGCGCACATGTCTCTGGACATCTTGGTCTCCAGGTGGTAAACTATGCTCCTGTGGCGGTCCAGGGCAATGATGTTCAACGTGATGGTGGACACATGCACAGCCATGCCTTGGGCGCAGGGCAGCAAGAAGCACAACACTTGACCAAATGTCCACTCCCCGTTCAGAGTGTAGATCAGAGTGAAAGGTAAACACAGAGTGTTCACCAGCAGGTCTGCTACAGCCAAGTTTACAATAAAGAAGTTGGTTACAGTCCGTAGATTTTTAAACTTGTAGACTACGTATATCACTAAGGAGTTTCCAATAACTCCAAACAATATTATTGTGCTATAAGCAAAGATGAGGCTAACTCGCACTCCCGCCAGCTTGGTGCTGTCCTCCAGTAATAAATACATGTCATCGTTAGTGGGGGTTGCGGTTGAGCAGCAGTTGGAGGATTCAGCTTCAAGTCTAGAATCTTCCATTTGAGTCACGTTTGGCTGACTTGTAGTATCCTGTGAAAAGATGGACACAGGTTTGAGCAATGGACATACTTGTGACCCAGAAGAACACAAACACATTTCTGCTCCTTTTGGTATCTAAAAATATATAAAAGAATAAAATTAATGTCACTTGTGGAGCACAAGAGATCACTTTTGATGGAAATGCTCTCCTCTGTGTCTCTGAGAGAATGAGAAGAAGTTGGTACAGCGTTTTATTCCATGTAGTGATTTTTGTGGGATGTCAAAGTGTTTCATATATTATGTTCACTTACACTGTTGACTATATTGATGATTTGGCAAAAAAATGCCCATCAAATATCTAATAGAATGCAAAGATCAAGAATGACATGATATACATGACAAAACCATGGGTATTAGCTTTTTAAGATGACACTGGTGTCGATATGAACCATAGCCACTTCTCCTTGAATTGGCAAGTGACTGGTAAACGTTTTGTTATAACACCGTAACAGTGTTGAGGTGGTCAATCGTTCTAACGGGACGGTTTTTATCAAGGAAAGAAAAACACAAACGGACCATCAAACGATGAGAGACGGACTGCTACTCAAACACTTAAAAAAAACTTGACACTTATGAACTATTTTCTAATTAATTAGTCTTTACATATTTCAGGAAAGTGTAGCCCAGGCTTGTTTTTTCTGCATAGACTCGCGCACCCATCAGGCTGCCCGCCAGCCATAGCTTTATTTTTCACGGTAGCCTACAGGACGCTCTTCTTATCCTTTGCTTGGCACAAATTCAGTGATTCATTTTTGAGTATTGTGGCAGTTCGTGATAATTTACCAATTAATCTATCTTTTGCACTTATGCAAGTTTGAAAAGTGCCATAGTTATTATAAATTAATATGCAGTTTTAGTGTAGGCTATAGTGCAGTCAGAGTAAAGCTTATTTTTGGTGATAGAAAAATGTCAAGATAAATCAAAAGATCAAGTTATTAGGCTAGTTTATAGATAAAAGGGCTAGTAATTCAGCACCTAAAAATATTTGCTTGTTTAACCGGTTTAACATCCACTCACCTTAATCTGTACTAGAATGAGACGTTCAGCTTCCCCTTCCTCGCCTCTACGGCCAACTAAGTTTAGCAGCAGGCTTTAATATGATTCTTCTCGTGTCCGTGTATTAAAGTCATTTGAACCAGCAAAAAAGTCTCTGAGCAAAGACCGATGGCATATTTGTGGGATAATTTTCCTCAAGAAGGTTCAGTATTGCGCGTAACAGTAAAGCGCGCGGCGTCTGTCAGTGCGCGCCGCAGCCTCCGGAGTTGGGAAAGGGCGATTCACCTGTCCAGTGTGGACTGACAGCCCTTGTGAGGAGGCGCGCCGACTGGCAGAGAGGGGGCCGGACTTCCCTGACGACAGCACACAAGGCTGGAGTCTCTTTGCTTCACCATAAATCATTTCTGACCCACTAATGCAAAAGGGTTATTATGTGAAGTGCAGTGAGAGCTCTTGTATTAGAATCTCATTAATGACCTACAGTGTGAGGCGTTGATGTATAGTTAAGACATAACAAGAGATGTCTTTCCTAGTTTTAAGTCTTATCAAGAACACACATATATATCACAAGATTTTCCCTACATGCCAGTTGATTTTGTTCCATGCGTGCCTCTGCGGACCGTTTGCTGGTTAACAAGGAAATGGTACAAACTCTGGTTAGCATAAGGGACAGAGGACCCAGCCTATAGGGATAGGGATCCTGTTTAGAGTAAAGGGTGAAGTGTGAGATTGCAGTTCGCAAGTAGTAAATTGGGTTAACATCAACAAACTAGTCCTTAACATATAAAAAAGCATTGTATTTCATACAAATCGCTTGATGCCACAGCTGAACCTGTTCATTAAGAGTGAGTCATAAAAAGAGTCTTTTTATGACTCTTTTATGACTATCATGGTCAAAAAACATTGACATTTTTTTTTTTGCAAAATTGAGAGAGGACTGTCAGTTATTGGGAGGTGCCTGCATTTTTTAACACCTGAATTGACTAGACAGGTCCTGCAAGCTCTGGTCCTATCTCATATCAACTATTGCTCGGTATGGTCAAGTGCAACCAAGAAAGATTTAAGTAGGCTTCAGTTGGCCCAGAATAAAGCAGAACACCTCGCCCTGCACTGCACACACAGGACAAACATAAACAAAACACATACCAGGTTAAACTGGCTTATGGTTGAATGCCTCTCTCCTCAACTTCACAAGAAACGTCACAGCATCAAAAACTCCCAAATGCCAAAATAATCAAGTCACATACACCTCTAGCACACACACATACTCCACTAGAAATGCAATCAATGGCCTTTTCATCATTCCTAAATCCGTGCACAGAGCAGTAACAGCATGGAACTCCTTACCCTTGCAACACACACTCAATTTTCAATAAACTACTAAGAAAATTCATCTTTTAATTACTCTGTAGATCTGTTGCCTAATGCACAGCTAATGGGGATCCTAATAAACAGCACAAAACAACCCTAGACACATCAGATTATGAGGTGAGATTAATTGTACGTAATAATGACAATGAGAATTTATTATTTACAATGTGACACCATGTAGTTGGGCCACATCAAATTTAAGCCAACTGCTGGTAATTGGGCTCATAATCTGATTGCCACCATTATTGTAACGACTGGCAGACCCAAGAGCAGACAGGAGATTGGAGGCAGGAATTGAGGCTGCCGCTGCAGCGGCAGAACATACGAAGACAAACTAGCAACTAATCAAACTCAGAGCAGGGGTTATATACATGCAGATATAATTATGTGATGGTAAACAGCTGAGGGGAATCAGCAGCATGGAGGGCTGCAATGACACGCCCACATCTCTGCCATAGAGAGAGCAAGAGAGAGAGAGACACACACACATCCACACACTAGGAAACAGTGGCATAGTCTGGCCCAGCCATGACAATTATAGTGCAAGGCACCATGTGGCCCTTGGAAATTGAATTACTGTCTAACAGCCTCCTTGCTAAAGCCCTCTTCGCCCTTGGTGCAAATACACAGATGGTGAAATAATGAGAGAAACCAGGAAACTCTGAATGGATGGGCATGTTAAGAGTTTCCCTTGTGATTTTAGGATGTGGCTCAAATTGTGGTTCCTAACCTTGTTCTAAAGTAAATGTCAACACTAAGCACTTGAGCCTCCTGTTGTCATTCAAGAATGTAAAGGTTCCCAAAGCAGGAGGAGTCTTAGCTAGAAGAGGTTATGAACTCCCCTAAGCAATAACACAGCATGCAAGGTTATAGTCTGGATGCTAAAAATGGGATATTGATGACCCTTCCAGATTACTGATAGCTTTAGTCTCTCCACAGGGAGTCTTTATCTACCTGTCAAAGTACACAGCTCCTGGCTGCAACCCACCATACCGAATCCAAGACAGACAGACAAACATCAATAACAAACATTTACCTCATTTCTATTCAATCTTTTCCATGTGGTATTGGCGATAAAGGGTTTAAATTAAATTGCTATTGTAAGATTTCAGCATAAAATATGTCATCTTTATGCCACATCTCTTTTGATAAGAAAGGTGTTCTTGTATTACTTGCTGTTCTCCTCTGCCAAATTATATTCATACAAGATCGCTTCACTGAAAAGGCAGTGCTAGGATAGAATAATCGTAACTAAATAATCATAGTCTAAATTGAGTTCATTACTATTTACTGCTTTAACAATGTGATTTAGGGTCCAATAGCAGTTATTGTCTTAACTTGTGTAGATAATTAAGTAATTAATTGATTAATACTATTCATCCATTGCTTAAAACAGTGACCGAAGACAATAACATAGAAACCTGGCCACAGTGTAGTGATTGATTATTGATCTCCATCTACACCACAATCATGTTCCACCTATATCTGAAATGACTGACGGATTCCTAAATACCTATAAGGTGTTATTGTGGCTTACACACTGCTCCTGAAAATGAAAGCAGCATCTACAGACACAAAGACATAGATATTCAAAGCTATACAGGGCCTTTGTGTCAGGGATACTTAATCATAATTAAACAACATAATAGACCAGATGTCACCTGTGCTTTACAAAACTGCAGACCCCTGTCTGCTGTCATTGACCTAAATATCAAATATCACCTTGAAGGTGAAGGAGTTGAACAGGGAAACTTTAGACTAATTTCAGTCATGCAGTCAAAGTTTTTATCCTGGGTTCCCTGAATGGGTTGTAAGCAATAACACATTAACTGTGAAAACTGCTGCAAGCAAAAAAAAAAAAAAAAAAATACAATTTTCATTGAAAAATTACTGCTGGTCAGTGAGCATCTCCACTGCAGCAACTGGTTTAACGTTAAGGTCCTTGCTCAAGGGGTTTGATGGAGGATGTTGAAGGAAGGGAGAACATTTCTTACTGACATTCCCATCAAAACTCAGATTTTCTTTGCTGGTCCAGGGAACAAACTGGTGTCTTTCTGGTCAAAAAACAACTTTTTTCTCTTTAGTCTACTCTCGCACATAGTTAGGACATGAAAGTGTCCTTGGGTTTTCATATTCCAAACAATGATACATTGACCTTTGGCTGTTGATTATTTTCCACAGAACAATGAAATTATTCTCTCTATCATATTCCTGAAAAGAGGCTAGAACACTGTTAGTATATGGTGTCATGTAAGACATGAAAGACATGGGATGTAGTCTGTGAATGCTTTGTACGTCAGTCAAGAAATATGTGTTTGGAGTCTTTTAATTTAAACATTACGAAACAATCAATCAAGGTACTCAAGGCTTTTCATATGGCTGTGTAGGTTTCACTCAAAGGACGTTTGTTTTAATCTTCATCTCTCCAGAGACCAAGAGCACTCTCAATGACATTATCATAATATTCAGCCATAACAAGTGCAAATTTGCATTCAAACAATGATAAAGCATTGCCTTTGCTTTTGAATAGCCCTGGGTTTCCAGTATGTGTGTAATCATTTTAACTGCGTATTACCACACATGCTTTCCTTGGAGCCAGTGCTAATGGTCTGTGCTGCCTTGTTGACCATTTCTCTGCCTCAAAATTCATCACAATTACTGCCATCGCTGCTGTACCATATTTACCCAATACTTTTGATACAGCTATGCAAGACAGCAGCTGCACTGTTTGATATCATACCAGTGCAACTAAGGTGGGAAAGTTGCCAGCTGGCAGACTGAAATATGAAAATATGTTTAGCTGTTGGTATAGTGGCACATGTACTATGGATGTCAGACAGACTGGGAATTCCTATTTCTGCTTTTACCTTTCCATTACTTTGAGGTTAACGTGAGACAATACCATCTAGCTGATCACTCTGAAGGTGGGAATGGAATTGTTAAATTCATGAATCAACTGTGTAACCTGTTATATCCATATGTATTGCATTTACCTATAATGCAATACATACCAATTTACCTATTCACCACTTTAATGCTGTGGTCTAAGACAAACCAAAAAGACTACATATATTGTTCCATTCTTTTCATTCCATTCATTTCTTTTGTTCTGCATGACACTTTGTCCAAACATCTTTGTCCAAACATCACCAAACTTGGTGGACATTTTTAATTAAGCTGTTGAAACATGTCCCCAAAATGTTTTCAAAATTGACCAACAGGGGGTGATGGCGTTGCCGAACAAGGGCATGTGCCTGGCTCAAATTGTGCCATAAATCAATGAGTTTGTCCAATCATCACAAAATTTGGTAGATATTTATTTTGAACTAAGCTTCTAAAATTATCTTAAAAATGGCCAATAGGGGGCGCCACAAATCTTTTCCATATGGGCTTACAGTATAGTTTTTTTCTGGGGCTTTTATTTTTAAACTGAACTTTGTTGTTTGAGAATGGAAGCCTCTGTCCTAGTGCCCTTGCTTACTTAAACATACAGTTAACAACATGTATTTGTTTGTGGAATTTATCTTCTTCTGTCACTCTGCATGCAGTTTGCAGTAACAAAATGGTTTCAACCCACAAATTGTCGCGGCTATATTTTTCTTTTTTTTTCATATTCGCAAATTTGACTGCTCTAGACCAATTCTTAAATTGAATGGTGCTCACCTTTAAGATTTGGAGGGGATGGTTTGATGAGCATGAAATCCAGTTCAACATAGTTTTACATAGTTTTTTGGTTAAATGTTTGCGAGATAGGCTTTGTGAGAAAAGGTAAGGTAAGGTAAGGTCATCTTTTTTTCAACTACATATTATGGATATGTTACTAATGATTTAACAAGCATGCATAACACCAAATTTTATTATATCTTGGTGGATACCTTGGGGTGTGGGAACCATCTCACAGTTGGAAATGTTTGGAACATGATATCCCTCGAGGCAACAGCAGGCTAACAGTTGGAAACAAACAAGGGAATGGAGAGATGGTCAATTTCAAGGGCTAGACTGACTGCTGCGCTCATCTGACAAGCATAAAAATAGTCTGAAATGTAAGATGAAAAATATCTTCTGAACAATGTCAAAAGCATGCATAATAAAATAGGACATATCAGGACTTTAATAAATGATGTAAAAATCAGGAGAGACAGTAAACAGTAATAGCGTCTTTTCCCCATATTGACCTTTATGAATGGTGGGCACTGTAACCATATGGTTTATGCATAGAGCTGGCCCTGCCTTATCTTAAGTAAACGCATGTTTGTGCTCTCAGTGTAAAATCTCCCCACTCTATTCTGTCTAAGACTGTATTTACACAGAAACAAAACTTTTGTTTTTTAATGCCCCCTGTGATCAAAATGCAATCGCTCCATTGCCGGCTAAATAGGGAAAAACCATGACACCATATGGGTTCAATGATATGAGCATCCGATTTTCTTGAGTAAAAGCAAGCATGTCAGTTTTAGAGGTGAGAAACCCCAGTTACTCTTCAATCCCAGCAGGGGCTGTACACCTGCACTCCACTTAATGGAACTTGTGAGCTTCAGCCCTGTACCTCAGCCTCTCTTAAATCAATACATAGTGCCTCTCCGCAGGATTAGTGGCTCGCTGCGATGGCAAAGCAATGATCCTTTATTAATACTGATCTTTACCTGTCTTACTCCATAAGGGTCAAGGCGGGGTTATATCTTAAAGGTTTTATTAGTGTCACGGTGAGCTTTAACAAACATCCTAGAGCCATTCCATCAGCTATTTAAGACTGATCAAAGAACTTGTAGTTGTTCTATATCAATTTATGTTGTAATTTATTACAGTTGTAAAACTGTAAGCATACACCCTTTGACAACAAGATAGAGATATAGCTATGTATTTTTCAAATTGTTTCTTTACATTATCCATGTATGGACAATATCTACCTCACCCAATGCCTGAGGAAGGCCAACAAAATCATTAAGGACCCCAGTCACCCTGCACACTCACTGTTCACCCTGCTACCGTCTGGCAGACGGTACAGGAGCGGTCAGTCACGCACTTCACGACTGAAGAACAGCTTCTATTTGCAGGCCATCAGGCTACTGAACCGTTGAACTGTAACTATACCTCACACACACATCACTTTTTGTACTATACTCAGATGCACATGCACTTTATACCTGCACATCTGTATCTTTAGATCTTTCATGTTTACCAACCTGCTGCTTCGCATCTAGCCTAGCCTTAAATCGGTTCCATTGCTACTTTATTTTACTTATTTTTACTTATTTTTACTTATTTTACTTATTTTTACTTATCTTTTCTTATTTTTACTTATTTTTACTTATTTTGACTGGTTGACATATTTTGACTTATTCTGACTTGTTTTTTTTTTTATTTGATTTGATCTGATGTGTACCTACCTTGTTGGAATGAGCCTCGTCCAATACATTTCATTGTACAGTATGACTGTAAGTGATGCTGCACATTTGATAAATAAATGACTTGAACTTGTATAGATTTCTGAGATCATTATAGACATGGTACAGAAGAGGATTAGGGCCACATGTGAAAAATGTATTTGAGTTCTGAGTTTAAAGTCAGAATTCTGAGATTAAAGTCAGAACTCAAATACATTTTTCACATGTGGCCCTAATCCTCTTCCGTAACATGATCATACTTGAGACAAATCTTTGATTATCTTTGAAACTTTCCTTTATGTCTCTGTGCTGTGTTTTATGGATCATCCCTAACAACAAACAAATATGATGCAATACACTACATAAGCCAATATGAAGGTTAGGAGATTTAGGAGATGTTATTTAAAATGTCAACTTAGGAAAAATATGTTACATTTGTTGGTTATTTTTCTTCACCAGAACATTTATTAGTAGAGCTAGAGTAGTATCTGGGATCACCCTGAGATACCCTGACTATGTTGAACTGATTATGTGAGACAGATCCCAGGCCAGAGTGTGTTCTTCAATGTCTGATTAAATCGGCCAGCAGCTGATGTACATGCTTAACACATACAGATGACGTGTTCTCAACAGCACGCACCATAGCCACCAACAAAGAACAAACAGTCCCCCATGCCCTTATAGACTACCAGGTGAGAACAATCACATGGGGAAAACCAACAATACGGGAGCTCACACACAACATGACCTTTATCCATGCGTATGTTTTTTGATAGCTCAAAGAACATAGCCTATTGAGTATATTACTATTCAGGGCCAGTGGAGCCTATCCCAGCATGCAAGGGGCAGAAGGTGGGGAAACAGCCTGGACAGGTTCATCACAGAGACAGACAACACATATTCCCACCTACGGGCAAGAGTCTCCAATTCACCTGACTTGCATGTCTTTGGACTGCGGGGACACCATGCAAACTCCACACAGAGATTTGAATTCAGGACTGCTGTGAGGTGACAGTGCAGTACATTTCTCAGGTCATTAAACCACTTTAAATGTGTTCCCTTTAGTCAGGGTGCAATTGCTTGCAACACTGATCCTCTGCAAATAGTTAATTACCTCTTTAATCAACTCTTCAATTTGACTTCTATTTCACCTCTCATAAGGACAAACATAATAGCTCTCTGATCGCAAACAGATTAGCTATCAAAGTGTACTAAAGATTAATTAATTTGTTTTTAATCATATTCCTTTCTCACCAATAAGCATCCCTTCTATCCAATCCCACCATTAGCGTAGCACTTTTCAAAACAAAGTTACAAAGTGCTTCACAAGAGAGACTTTTTGTTTGCTTGCTTTGAATTCTCAGTGGAAATGCTAAATGAAGGGTTAGGAACATTGCCTACTGGCATAACGCTGTTCTTGATTTAGTTACAATGACAGACTGTTTGGTCACATTCTTTTGCGGTTGACTCCAACTTAATGAGCAAAAATGACAATTTTGAATACAACTCCAATTGAGGTTGCTTCTGGCTGTTCTTTTCCAAGCTTGTAATGCTCAGTAGTATGTTCCCATGGACTGTGCCTCTAAATATTTCAAATGTGTTTTCTTGCATCAGGCACAACCCTGTGTGAAAGTATCATTCACTTCCAGCGCAGTGCATGTGTATGGTAGATGTGGTGTTACAACTATGTTGAGATTTGAAACGTTTCATATAAGAAAAACAACAAGAAGCAGGTAGAAATGCATATTTTATTGACAGCCAAAACATATTAACCATCATCATATGATGTAGCAAATGCGATATTTCAATTTATTGCACTTTGTCCAAGCCAACCGTAAAGCTAGAGTGCAATGTGATTGGGATATCACACTGACAACCTTTGCCAGTTATCTTTTAATAAAGTCAGGAAAAAAGATTCAGCTGTGGCATTCAGGAGCCTGTCACACTGCCAAGTTGAGATTCAGTTATAATGCATTAGCTCTAGTATTAATTGAGATTAATGTTGAATATGAATTTAGCACACACAATTAGGAATCTAACTGAAAAAAGCTTTTGAACAGTCCCACTATGATGAGCAAGTCAACAGTCTAAAGTCCTTCCATCTAGACTACATAAAATGGAAACAGTAGTAAATATAAAGAATCAACATGTATCTCTTGCATACAGCAATTGTCCAAATAATGTAAAAAATAGAATGTTAATTTTATCATATAGTGTACATTTTTCATTTCCCAATGCCTTTAGCCACACAACTAAACCATAGGACTTTGTTTCAGCTTCCACAAATGTGTTAAGAGTCTTTTCTCATGAGTCATCTCGCTACAGACCATTAGGATGCCATCCAGATGGTGAAGGGGATAAGCAGAGTCGGTAAAGCGGTCAGTGGGGTTACAGAGCCCAGAAACAGCATGGTCCCTATACCACACAGGGCAGTGAAATAGGCACTCATCCTGCTACACACAATCCTCCGTACCGCTGTGCAGAACTACAAGAAAAAGTGAAAATTAGACAAAGTGGTCAAACATTCTAGTACAAATTAAATCATAAATCAGTAGTCCAATGGATGGAAGAAAAAATGTAAGGAGACTGACAATAATTTGGACAGAAAGTAACACTAGATGGTGCTGCTCACCTCATGAATGAGGGAACTTAATTTTCCAGTCCACTGAACAAACAAATGTCAGACAATGTCTTATATCTGTCTCCAGCTGCTATTATTAAAAGTATGCTAAAATACCCATTGTGAAATGACTCCTCAGCACATGAGGTTTCTTAAACCACATTCCCTCTTAAATACATTTAGATTAATTCCATTTTACACGTGTTAAGTGTTACTGCACACACATTGCCCAACAATCTGTTCTTCGCTAAATCCATGGAAATGCTTGGGGGCGTTTCTCATGCAACATGTGTACTGAATCTCTCTTCAAAACAAGGTCACTTACATGTGACCTTAGAAGAATCTGTTTGTGTTTCTTCCATCACATGTCAATGGGGCAGTGGCCCATGTTTAAGTTTAACTGTTCATGTAATAATGAAAGAGTTAAAAGCCCTCGGTCAATGATCTTAGATCAACACTTTTACACTTGACACTTGATAAAAACAGTATATTATGTTGCAATTAAAAACATATGTACTATGAAAAAGAAACTATACACATAAATCTGAGTACAAAGGCATTCATTGCTCATAATCATGAAGACAGACTGTAACCTTTCTGTAAAGTTTTTCAACTGCGATATGAATAATGACCTCTATATATTTCACAAGAGGCTCTTCAGTTGCTTCAATCTGTGATATATTTACCAGTTTGACCATACTTTCTAGTGTTTTCACTGATATTAAGCTTTCTACCAGACAGGAGGCCAGTAACTGTACCTGGTATGTCTGGAAGCTGATGGCCATGCCATATCGACAGTACATGACGTAGTGTTCACAGTTGTACCACAATAAACTGTAGTTGACGGAGCCCAGCAGTTTCTCAGCCCTTCGGACCACCTCGTCCCCCTCCAAGGGAGGCTGGCTGCACACCTTGTCCATGTGGTTGATGAGAATCTCTGAGCCATAAGCGAAATCTGCCACAGAGTCCACTCTGATGCTGGCCACCTTGGTGATAACTCCTAGTATCAGACGGTTATTTGTCACCATCTTGGCAATTGCAGCTTTATTCTTGGAAATCACTGGCAAGATGTCCGGAATGAGATGGGCCACCCGGTTGTCACCTAAGTAAATCCCAAAATGGGTGAATAATGTCCTGGGTACTTCTAACAGGTCACCTCGCTTGTAAAGGGACAGGTCGTATGTCGAGTCCTCTTCTTTGACTTTGGAAGCCACAAAGAAAATGTTGAATAGTTGTAAAGGAAACATGATTGCAATCTGCAACAAACTATTGGGCACTTGAGCATTTTATTTGTGTGGGTATTGGGAGGAGCTAGTGCGATTAGTAGGATTAGATATTGGTCAATGTTTCAGTCTGATTTTGACAGAAATAAAGGAGCTTTTTCTAATCACTTGGATGTGTGGTTGACACATCCACCTTTTCCATTTCCAGTGTATTAAGGTCAAGGGTGGTAATTAAGAAGCCTGAATTGGCAACTCTATGGATTAAACCATTTAAAAGGTCACAGACATCATTCAATCTCCTAAATAAATAATGTAGTTCAATAATACAACTTTGTGCATGAAAGGTATGCAATTGTTTAAAATTCTGACATTATTACTCAGCATTTTCCTTTGTCCTTTGTATGTATATTTAATTAAAGGTTATAGATATGTGTCATAGCCTAAATAAAAGGACTCACTAGTTTGCCAGTGATGTCTGCAGTTATTTATAATTGTGCCATTATTACTCATGTTTGTATGAGTATGTATATAATTAGATAGATATTATTAGTCAACGCTGATTAAGCAAATACACCAGCGCAGTATATTATTCTGCTTCCACTGACATGCGGGTAGAGATGTGAACTAGTGTATGGAGTTGACACAGACAAGGCACACAAATAAAAATAAAAACTTTATTAAATATTTAGCATATTTACAATATTGGCTAGTAAAAACAAAATGGTAGATTTTCATTTTTAACACAGCATTGTATTAAAATATAGTAATCAAGTGCCAAACTTGAATATGCCTATTTTACATCCATTAAAGATTTCCTTCTAGTGCACTATATTGACTTTGTGATGAGCTTACATGTTAGGGAAATGAATCACAAACAGTATTCCTGCATCAAAGGTTCAACATAAGGTGTGGTAAATATCAACACTTTTTGCTGATGCACTAATGCGAGCAAGTGCAAAGGATGTTTCAAGTTTCACGTTAATGCCTTTGCCAAATTAGATCAGTTCACTGTTTCTACAACCCCTTGTGCTGAGACCCTTCCTTCAGCCAGCCATCCATAGAGTGAAGGGAATGAGAATTGTGGGTAGTGTAGTTGAAGGTGCCATCCCAAAACAGACAATCGAGATAATGCCAAGTAGAGTTGTAACAACGACGCTCCGCTGGTCTCGGATTATAGACTTCAGGCACTCACAAAACTACAAAGGAAACAACACACAATTAGTTATTGTAGTGAACTCATACTACTCGTGGTATTTTGGATTCTAATAGACACATCATGTACAACTCATCACTACTTCATATCTACTGCTTTTATTATATTAATATCAGTTATAATAACGCATTTATGAAAAATGCAGAACACTCAATTTACTGGATGCAGCGGCAGAATGAGATTCATCACAGTTCATGAAGAGGTAAATAAAAGCATTCTCTCAAAGAAACGCGTTTCTTGCGGGCTATACCTTCTCTGTTTGCTGACTTGCTGCAGAGCCGTATCTGCAGTACGTCACGAAGTGCTCACAGTTATTCCAGAGCAAACTGTACGGGGTTGCTCCGACGTGTTTTTCAGCTCTCTTGGCCACATCTTCATTCGGAAGCGCCTGTGTCTTGATCAACCTATCCATATGGTTTACCATTACGTTGGAGCCATATGCGAAGTCTTCCACTGTGTCCACGCGCACCGTGGCATGCCTATAGATGCAGCCGAGGATGAGTCTGTTATTTGTTATTACAGTATTGATCAACTTCTGGTTGTTTGTAAATACAGGCAGGATGTCGGGGATCAGGTGAGCAACTTTATTGTCGCCTAAATAGATCCCAAAGTGGGTAAATAAAGTTCTGGGAACCTCCAGAAGATCTCCTCTTCTGAAAGATGGCGGAGGGCCACGGTGCGTCGCGCGCTCCGTGCGCTCATCAGCGGACCATTTGGACTCAAAAAGTTTTAAATTAGAGAGAAGGGATAACTTCTCTACAAGGAATGTCAACAGGTGGAGCATTGTGAAACTGTCATTGTTATCAAACGACACGGACTTTTTATGCTCAGCGGCACTAGGAGGAGACACGAGCTCAGAGAAAATCCCAAGAACACGATTGGCCACGCGCGATCTTCTTAATGGTATTTATTATGCACGTGCATAACAACATCTTGGGAAATGCTGCCTGCCTGTATTTGCCGGATTAGTTGCAATAAACCCATATCAGCAACGTTTTCACAGTGCACATGAAGAGAAAAGTAGAACTGGCTATCATCATATCAGCATCAGTTTTGAATGGAAGATGCCTGTAGATTTCAAACTAGCAGAAACATATAGAAGATAGACTCATTCTTCCCAACAGGAGCGTCATTTCGCTAAACCCCATCCCTGTGTCTAATATCACACTCACATCCCTGTCTGACCCTGCTTCCCAACAACTGTAAGCAAAGCCTTGTTGCTTTCATCTTTCATTGCCAATTTTCTCAAATAATGAATGTTATACACTACAGCATAAGATGTTTGCTTTTGTTTTGTGGTGAATTGGCTTTTGTTCATTACCCCTTTAGTACCACTGTGTGAAATTCAATTCTAATTAGATTATTAAGATGATTAAGACCTTCTAGACAATAGTTTGCATTGGGGGTTTTGTGGACTCACAGTGGCCAGTCTGTTCTGTCCCCTCATCAATCCAGGATCACCATGGCTTGAACAGAGAGGAGGCATATGATGAGATAAAACATTCCCTAGGCCAGATTAGGCTACTTTATAATCCTGTGGGCTTCAATTACATGCTCATCTTTTAACCCAAAAAGTACCTTGAGAAATACTTAAGCCCCTTTGATCTGATGTATTTGATGTTCTGCATTTGCTGACCTAGATACTGTACAATCCCTGGAATGATTCTACTGTGAGTGAGAGGTTAAATGGCTGCTGGTATTAAACACAGTCCAGCTGCTCTTTCCGAATATGGGAAAGCTGCTGTTTGACCCATAAAGTAGCACACTTTTTTTTTTTGAGGGAGTGAAAGTGAATGATGCATATACAATACTACAGCTCAAATTGAGCTACAACAGTTAAAAAGATACAAGATGTGAATGACTTGTAGGAGTTAATACTACAGACTGTTGCTTGGGATGTTTTCTACTATTAAGACATTTGCTATCTATTTTGCTTATTCGTCACTCCTGGCTTATTAGGTAGCTAACTTATTGCACTTTTACCTTAGCACTGGTTCTGCTCTTAGATGCTTGTTTAGGAAGAAGATGCACTTACGATTTCTGGTGACTAGTAGTTCTCTTGCCTACCTATGTTGAATGCACTTATTGTAAGTCACTTTGGATAAAAGCGTCTGCTAACTGACTGTAATGTAACATAATGTAATGTAATATTAAAATCCACAATAAACACCACATTGGATGAAAAATCCACACACTAACCAATGAGTTGTCAGAAATCAGTACAAAACTGCTATCAAATATCTACAGTCTGAGGTATCAAACCCTCACAAGGCAAGAATGAGATTGGCCCTAAAAGACAAAAATGGTATCTCACTGATATTTTCCTTTCCCTTTAATCTGTATTTATTAACTATGAAGGTTTATTGGAAACAAATTCTTATTTGCAAATGGCCTAGACAGGGGCAAGGGAATTAAAATAAAATAAAACAATCAAAAAGAGAGAATACAAATCAAGCATCAGATAAAACAAGGGCATTAAATGGCACAGCCAACGACCAGCCAAGCGTGAGCAGCGAGGCAGAACAGACACAGGCAAGAGGCAATAAAAGACAAGTATTAATGCAAATAGCATGAAAGGTAGGTCACATATATTTGTGGCAGACAGCAGCAGGACTGAATGAATAACTCATTTTCCAGTCACATCCAGGTTAAGCCAAGAGTCTTAGCAACCTTAAATTCCTCTACCGCACAAAACAGCAGAAAAAAATAAATCTTTCCATGGAAACAGATTTATCGAGCTGCTGGATTTTTCAGGTTACTCAGCGTGATTTGTTGAGGCAACTAGCTTGCCGCTCAGTATGTCTTTGTTTATTAGCAATACAGTGACTGAAACACTACAACGTCATATAGAAGATGTGATATGAATTATTTGACATTTTATACCAAAATGATTGATTTTGTGTGGACTAGGAGGGGTCAGCCCGGTGCAGTCTGATCACACCATGTTCAGCTGAGTCGACTTACCGTGTGTGACCACAGGTTGAACCCTGAGGTGGCATTAAAGCAAACCTTTGGCCTCTGTCTCAAGGAGATTTACTCCATGGTCAAATGGCCCCATACTTATAGTTGTGGCAAATGGGGGACCCTAACAAGGCTCTTTAAACTTAACTCCTGGTTGTACCACTTGTGAGCTATGCTGACTTTGTTTCCTCAGCCTGTAAACTTGTTCATTGCCGACACATTTCTAAAAGGGTCGCATGCTTTCAGGAAGAAAATGATGTAGCAATGTATTATTATGGCTTCATTTTCAGTGTATGACCTATGTATTACATTGAAAGGAGCACTAAATCATCCCCCCCCCCAAAAGAAAACGGATAGCTTTGTGCTGCTTTTACACTGCTCTCTATGCTCTCTCGATGAACTAACAACAACAACAACAGCCCCAAGCACAGCTTAACATCCAGGACACAGTCTTGAGAGAGGGAGAGTGCCCGTGTCTATGTCTTCGTGGCACTTGAAGAGAGAAAGAGGCACTCTCCATCTGGTGTGTGTCCACAAAGAGGGCAGTTCAACAAGAGTTCAGCACTGTTTAGGTTTGTGGGCCCGGCAGTTCATTCTCAGGTCAGCCAGGCTCTATATCTGTCTTGCGCCTGCTTTTTTCCCATAATAAAACCAGGTCACGCAAAGGTAGCTGAGGTGAGATTCATCATCCAGTGTCAACAAGGGGCCCACAGATGAAGCTTTATTAAACATCATTTTATCACCTGCATCTGTTTGTTTTGATAAAAGATGTATGCTTACTATGAAGATCAACTGGCTAACCTTCATCAGCACCCACATACATGTTCTACTGTACATCACATCAGATTGGAGTCACAGGACCAATGCTGCTTTGAGTAGTTTGGAATCACCACCAGTTGCAGCAAGAAATGGATAACTTTGCATGTAATTTTTGACATGTATCATATCGCTACACCACAGACTGGAAGCCCCCTGACCACTGACCCCCTAACCATTATTAAGACAGGAACAAATTTCATGTAGTTCAATAGCATTGCGATGAGCACTAAATACAGCAGTTCATATGTGCAATTTGATAAGCTTTATCAACACGTGGACTCCCGAACAGCTGGTGACTCCCTTTGTACATTGTTGGTTTTGTGTTTTTGGCCTCAAGCCCATCCTGTTGCTTAATGTGCCTTATACCGATTCCCATAATAGGCTAATGCTACATAGACTGATGTCTGGGATTGCTAGCTTTGGCAGTACTTTGCATGTATTGATAGTAGATTTTTACATGGTGAGAAATGTTACACACTACTAACAAGACTATTCCTCTATTTTGGTGGACTGAAATGAACCCAATCGCCATCGAAGGATTATGAAGACACTTATAATGTTTACAGGGCTGCTACCAAACCAAAATGGGACACCTGTCTCAAGTTCAGGACCACTGCCAGTTAGATATGACCACTACATGGGCACCCGTATAGTTGGTAGGCTTTGCACATAGTTTTGATCTATGAACGTGTTTAAGAGAACGAACAGAGAACAAAATCACTTGTAATTAGCTTTTCAATAAGGTAAACTTAATTTCCTCATGGTTAATGAAATGAAATGAAATGAAATCTACTTGAACACATTCTGGAAATATAACTTGTAACATAGATCATTCAGAAAATGTCATGGGTAACACTCTTAATCCATTCACAGAATTTTGCTCTTATGTACTGATAGAAGTCACTTTGGAGGTGTAACCAATGATTGGACACTGTGTTTTGGATTATAGTGGCCCCACTCCCACTAGTGGTTATTCCTACAAATGCAGCCCATCTTTGAAATAGTGAGGGAACCACACCACCATCCATGAGACTGCAACTGAAATTAAGACACCACACCAAGTATAGAAGTCCTAGAAAGAGTTGAAACTATATCAACAACACATGCTTTCTTTAGACAAAAATAGAGGATCAGAAGATCTTTGATTCATCCATCTGAGATTCTTAGATTCATTTTCCAGATGTTGAGATGTCAACATATTGACATTAATCTTTAACAGTGGCTTAGTTTTCCCATTTACCATTGTTATTATATTATCAATAAGTAGGAGTAATGAACAGAATTGATTGGTACATGTTATTTTCCTCATTGATGTATGAGAATATAAATTCTTGCTGAGCAAAACGAGAATGAAATTGAATTGTCTTAAAAGTCCAACAGGAAAATAAATGCGATGGCTACAAAAATCTGAGTCATCATTCTTTCAGACATGGTGTACTTGTGCCATCATGACTGATATCGCTGAGTTCCAAACAAACCTAAAGCCACCCACGGTTGTGATTGAAACCCCTCATAGAGCTAGAGTAGACCTGTCAATAACAGGCCCTGTCAAATCTGGTAAATGACCTGCGTGGGGCAGTTGAGTCACAGCTTTGTTCCCAAACTGACTCAGGTTATGGGTGGGATGTTTGCACATGAACCCCTTATCAAACACAGAGCTGAGGACCTTGTTCGGATAAATATACCACAGTGTCCAGCAGCTCCTCATTCTCCAAAAAGTCCACAGACCACAACTGGTGGCCAAAGCAACATGGCTCCGTCGCGTCTTTCAACGGTGGCAGGAATTGTTTTACTTTTCTCCTTCTCGTCGGCAGTAAGTCACTGAGTTTAATAGCATGTCTCTGTGGTGTGCAATGGTAAGCATGCAAGATGCTAAATAGTGTTCTGCTTCTTTTCTGCAGCAAACCAGAGGAGACTTTTCGGAGTCATGCACACCAAATGACGGCTTTGTAAGTATGCAGCTATAAGTGATGAACTTATATCTTGTTATAACTGATTTTCTGCTACATCAGCCAGTATACCAGAACAATATGCACAGTATATTATTTAAAAATATGAACAATACCTGTTTCTTTCTGTATTCAGGGAAAGTACTGCCCCACCACCTGTGGAGTGGCTGATTACCTGCTCAGGTATATGCCAGCTGTGGACAGGGATTTGGACGAAATGCTGACGGAACTGGGTCGAATTGCCAATCTGACCGATGTGGCCGAAGAAAAAGTGGTCTACATGAAAGACTCTGCTACATCAGCCCAAAAGTCTTCCCAAGCAGGTAAAGCACTTCGCTTGGATCTTATACAATAAGTCCAAACTGAAGTTCACAGATTGTAAAACCTGCCAATTTAGTCTTTCTATCACTTTAGTAAAATTTTTTGATTTTTTTTCAGGCATGTACAACAAAAAGTCTTCAAGTATGCTGGATGACGTCCTGCGATTTGAGAAGACCATCATTGCTCAGGAGCAGCAGATATAGTGAGATAACTAACATTGAAATTATACTGTTGTAATTCAGGCTAACTGCTAGTCATTTAGACTTCTCCCATTGCGTGATGACTTGAGAATTACTTTTGGAGGGTTCAGCTTAGTAACGTTTCCAATTACTTCCCTTCTTGCCAGCGAACTTCAGAATATAATCACGGCGAATGAGAGGAGAATGGCAGAAGTCAAGCAACTCTCCATTCAGCTGCAGCAGAAATGCAACGACCCCTGCAAAGACACAGTTGAAATCCAGACCACCACGGGGACAGGTAAAATCAACAGTGACCCTCAGGTTGTTCCCATTTCACAAGCAGTTTCTCAATCACGCTCCATGTGTCCTTGCTCAATGTTTAGTTACAAGGGGAATCAATATCACGTATCACTGCAGAGTAAACAACTTTAGAGTACTCCGGTTGTAATCCGTTTCTGCTTCATTTCAAAAACAGAATTTCCACACTACAATATAGACAATATAGATCAAACTAAGAAAAGAAAAATGATCAAGTAGGCATTTTATTTCATCCTCCATGTTTTATTCTTTTGCAATCAGAATTATCCAGCAGCAGAAAATCAACCAGAGCCATAAAACAATGGATAATATTGAGTGGAAACAGTAGATACTGACCAATAACCTTTACCTTTATCTGTTGTCTTTATCAGACTGCCAGGACATCGCTAACAAAGGTGCCACCACCAGCGGCCTTTACTATGTGAGGCCAGCGAAGGCTCCGGAGCAGTTCCTGGTCTACTGTGAGATTGATAGCTTTGGACGTGGCTTCACAGTACTGCAGAGGGTATGTGTCACTTTTGAGGGAAAACGCCTGCGCACTGTCTTCATTTTACACTATAGATTATTCTGCAGTAGAAGAAGAACTTGATGGGACACTCAGACAGGGTTTACAATAAGAATGATGTGCTCAATACGACTTATCACATTATGAAACCGGCTCACTGTCGAATGATCATTGGCTGACTGAACCCTGGGTCTCGTTGTGTTCACAGAGACGTGATGGAAGCGTAGATTTCCTCAAGGACTGGATCCAGTATAAGGAGGGCTTCGGTTATCTCTCCCCAGACGACACCACAGAGTTCTGGCTCGGCAACGAGAAGATACATCTGCTGACCGCTCAGTCCAGCATCCCCACCGTGCTGAGGATAGAGCTTGTCGATTGGGAAGGCAACAAAAGGTATGTTAGAACACACAATAACAGATTACATAAGAGCAGAGCAAAGACCCACTGACAAGGCAAACATGACCTGCAGGTGGTGAGAGCAGGTCAAGAGGAAATAGTGATTCAGCAGAAGTCAGCTAGTGCTAGCACACTATGTTCATTCCTCAATTCCACACACCCCTCCTCTCTCACGCCTCCCTCCATCCACTCTCCACCCTCTCTCTCACTCCTCGCTCACTCATCTCTCCACCCTCTCTCTTACTCCTCTCTCCATCCTATCTCACTCCTCTCTCCATCCTCTCACTCTTCTCTCTATCCTCTCTCACTCTTCTCTCCATCCTGTCTCACTTTTCTTCATCCTCTCTCACTCCTCTCTCCATCTTCTCTCACTTTTCTCCATCCTCTCTCACTCTTCTCTCCATCCTCTCACTCTTCTCTCATCCTCTCTCACTCTTCACTCACTCCTCCCTCCTCTCTCCATCCTCTCTCACTCTTCTCTCCATCCTCTCTCTTTCCTCCATCCTCTCTCATTCCTCTCTCCACCCTCTCTCTCCATCCTCTCTCACTCTTCTCTCCATCCTCTCTCTTTTCTCCATCCTCTCTCACTCCTCTCTCCACCCTCTCTCTCCATCCTCTCTCCATCCTGTCTCACTCCTCTCTCCTCCCTCTCTCCACCCTCTCACCAGGTATGCCGACTACGCTATGTTCAGAGTGGGGACCGAGACCGACATGTACCGTCTGACCTATGCCTACTACTTTGGCGGCGACGCAGGAGATGCTTTCGATGGCTTCGACTTCGGAGACGACCCAAGTGACAAGTTCTTCACGTCTCACAATGGCATGCAGTTCAGCACCCATGACAAAGACAATGACAAGTTCGATGGCAACTGTGCACTCCAGGATGGCTCTGGGTGGTGGATGAACAGATGCCATGCTGCCCATCTGAACGGCAAATACTACCAGGGTAAGTCCGTCCCTTTTAGTGGGTGTTCATATACATGATTGGTGGTAAATTGTCTTAAAGCACCATCACCCTTTCTCCTTCCCCACACACACACACAATAACACACACATACACCTATTGGTTTACTTGCTTACATACACACGCATACACTCAGTGCACCGCCACTAACACCGCATCACCTGAACGCCACTCTAACCCCGCTGCGTGCTGTGCTCTCCGTCCAGGTGGCAGGTACACAGAAAAGGATGCAGGCGAGCACGGCTACGACAACGGCATCATATGGGTCACATGGCACGACCGCTGGTACTCCCTGAAAGAGACCACCATGAAGATCATTCCCATCAGCAGGATCACAGCCGGCGGCGGACAACAGTCGGGTGTCAAACAGTTCGGAGGACTGGGAGACATTTAGGATGCAGGGCAGCATTCATTCGTCTGGTGGCTGAACTTACCGTGTTCACCACAACAGCCCCAAAACAGCCTTTGATCAAACGTCTCCAAACTTTAGAATGGTTAAATCCCTTTGATGTACTCTTGAATGGAAACCTTCTGGCTTTATGTTGTGTCTCAGTGTGATGTTTGCTCATTTTGCCCATCGGATCCATTTGTCTTTCCTCCTTCGCTGTTGTTTTGACCACTTAATAAATGTCTTAAATTTTCTTTATCCAGTGTGTTTTGTTATTTCTCATGCCACCAGTGTTTTTTGCATCCAGAGGTTGCTAGTCTGGAAACCCAACCCCTATTAGCTCCACGCCTTGTAACTCCAAATAGCTAGCGGCTCCTCTGAAAAGGCAAATTAAAATGAAATATGTTTTTGATCAAGCCTTGTCAAAAACTTTATATTGATTCATGATTCATTCAGTGTCACACACACACACACACACACACAGAATGATAAATGGCGCACAGTATTGAACAGCCCTATGAGTAATGGATGAGGTGGACCTTTTAAAGAAATGAAATGCAAGACCTAAAAGAAGGATGGCTAAAATAAATTGCATTACAGGCAACAAAGGGCAGCCCATCTATTCAGTGCATAAATTGAATAATTGAAAAATAAAGGATGGTGGTACTGTCCTTCTAAAAGGGCCTTGAAAATGTTCTTGGACATTTGGAATTAAAAGTGTGGTTGATAGGAGTCTGTGTATTAATTTCATCAATGGTCGTACTTTTTTCATAAGCTCTCTAGAAGGTGTGCCAACTTAATATCAATCAAAACAAGATGTTTTGGCTTGGTAATCATATGATGGTTTGTATTTTCCTCACCAAAGCCTTGAGGTTACACTATATGGGCCACCCTACTTTCCCTATATTCGTTTCCTATTTATGGACATTATCTACTGAGGTCATGCCTTGCCCCCTTGTCCAGAGGTGACCCCAGATGATGCAGTTTGAATATGATCTATACCTGATATAATATTAACTATAGGAATTGTGTAGTGACATTGTGAATAGGGCACACATTTTCGAAGACGTTTAAGCTTTTAGCTAACAGAGGTCAACCAGTTTGTCACGTCATGAAAAAACAATAAGCTAATGAAGTAAAAGATTTCCAGATGTGTGCGTGGGTGTGTATGTTTACCACTACATGTAGTTCTTTTTGCCCACGCACCTCAGAACACTCTCCTCAATGAACACAAGTTGAGTCATTATTGACAAATTACGTCTGCCATTTTGTAAATAGTTGAGCTGAAATGATGTATATGTTTGTGATGAACACATACATTTCACTTCGCTGTGATTCTGACAAAATTTCTAATCAAATGACATAGTGCCACACACAAATTATGTTTTAAAACTTTAATGCAATTACACTATAAGATTAAATAACAAGTGTGCTTGTGTAATTAGGTCTCACAAACATTATCTACAATAGGAAACATCATAACCAACATTGTTTGGTTATTTAAATCTATGTCAATAAATGCAAAATTTAAAAATCTAAAAACTTTGCTTTGATTGTTTCTGCTGAGTAGTTTTGAGTTTCATGGAGTAGATAACCATTGCCCAATGTACTTTGTTAGACAAACACTGTTTGAGCCAGTTTTCAGGCAGGTAAAGAATGGAAACCAAATAGATACTTTGGCCTGTACTCATGTCGAGCGTAGCCCTAACATAGATACAATAATTAAATGAAACTTGTTATTATATTGAACGTGGTTATTAGTGTCAATTAAAAGTTTCTGACATTACCGGTATGTCTTGATTTGATTCTTGGTTTGGTTTATATAATGAAATATATTCAGATAATATTGGGCTACTCTGCAGTTGTTTCGTTGACCGTTAGATGGCGATAACAACCAAACTACTTCCAGAACAGTTTTGACCCGGAAGACACTTTCGGCACTATTTACTTCCGGAGGATTTGGTCGTCGTTTTGTGGTGGTGATGCTTTAGGATTGTGGCATATTTCGAGTGCAACCAAGCCAAAAGTATTGGCATTAATCATTTCTATTTAAGTTGTGTTATAGCCGTGTGTTTAATACCACAATGACTGAGGTAAGGCAACGCTGTATGTCTTTTCTATTGTTTTGTGTTGCTCCCGCTCAGGCGCTAACGTTATGTTGCCATAAGGTTGGGTCCGACTATTTTCTGGAACGCGATTAGCTAACCACAGGAGTTTCCCTTTTGTTGTTCTTGTAACTTCAGCTAACTCTGTCTACAAACAAAGAGTGGAGATGCGTAGTATACTTTATAGACGTCGCTGTCTCCGTGCCAGGGGAAATACAATACTTTTTAAGGTAACTGTTTTCTTTTTCAGGATGTCCAAAAGCACTCAGTCCACACTCTGGTCTTCAGATCTCTCAAAAGGACTCATGATATGTTCGTGTCTGATCACGCGAAATCAGTTTCACTGGATGATCAAAGGTAAGTCTTATAACTATGTGTTTTGGATGAACTGTGTGCACCTTTATGTCCATTTTGTTGGTGTTTTTTGTTGATATTTCTTAACCCACAACCAATTAATGTGAGTATGCATTTAAGCCAGCTACGAGGCAATCTAAGTGATCAAAATGGCGTTAATTCGACAGGTACAAATAATTTGATATTGCGAAAGGGATCCCTTAACATCTCTCTTATTTACAGTCACAGTGTGAAGATGTCCGCGAAACTAAAAGCAGACTACGCAGCTGTTTTACACATGCCAGTCCTGAAGGAAGGGAAGGACAGAGCCTCACACATTCCCAGCGGTGTGCAAGGCCACCAGAGCTACACCCAGCCAGGTGACAATGAAATGACTGACTTTTATTATGTTGTTATCAAGAGATGAACTTACATACATCTCAAACAAAACCCACACATACAATCAGAAGAAATGAACAAAACAAGCATTTTACCTTAATGCAAAAATGTTATATTTCTGTGAGTGGCAACAAAAGATATTCACTAGTATCTCCACAGCAATAACGGCTAAAAGAAAACAAACAAACAAAAGTAATAAATGCGGAGGGAGTGTTTGCTAACTTGAATCAAGGTTGACACACACAATCGGGCATAATGTTTTTTTCATAGTATAAAGCATTGTCATTAGTTAGGAATGTGCCACTTATTCGGCAGATCTTCCATCTAAATTTAACATCCGTGATTGTTCTGCTCAGATACTATTATACTATACTAGTAATACTATTACTATATAACTATTTTGTTAAACAAAGAATGTGCTGGAAAATCCCATTCACCGCCATCATACAGGCATCATAAGTGCAAGATATTTCTCAACAACACTTTATTTAGTGTCTCTATAAACACTGATATTTGCCTGAAGCTCTAAAATTAGCTTGCTGGGCCTAATCTACTGCTGGTGTGTTTCAGGAGATGACCCAGAATACCTGATCACTGGGACACATGCTTACCCCTCTGGGCCTGGTAAGTACTATTCTGTTAAATAAAAGCACGCTGCATGCTTCTCTGCCCATTCACTGACCATTCCATGTTAATGCAAGTCATTTTTGTTCAATATAGGAGTAGCCTTGACTGCTGACACAAAGATGCACAGGATGCCCAGTGAGGGAGGTGTCCATTCCATGGCATTGGCCTTGCCACCGTCTCTAGCCAGGTACCCTATTTTTTTTTCCACAGTGCAGCAGTTGACTGAGAGACTGGCAACCATTAGTGATAATGTAACAGTCAAGCACGTTTAGCCATCTAACTTTTTTCCTGATTTTGTTCCTGATCATATCTATGAACAGTTTTGTTGACGATGTTGTTTATTTATAGGCAGGATGCCATGCGCACTGCTGCCAGTGTTGGTGACATCCACAGACATGCTGGAGGAGCAGAGAGATCCCTGCCTCACTCAAACGCTGTGGTAGGCAATAGTGATCTTTCCCCAGCACACACTGGACCTCACATTTTGGTCATCTATGCTATAAAGTCCCCCAAAAATGTGCAGAATTCATAAGGTGATCACTGTTTTTACTTTAGTCGGTCATGGAAGGAGGAGGCACCCGTAATTCTTCTCTCGTGAGAAAAGCACCGACAATGCCTAAACCCCAGTGGCATCCGCCATGGAAGCTTTTTCGGGTAACTATAGATCATTTTAACTGTTACAATTGATGCTGTTTTCCTCGTCACATCACATGCTGATGCTACAGCTTGACCGGCATGTCCCTTGTATGATTTTTGACTGGACAATATGTTATCTGATAGGTCATCAGTGGCCACCTTGGCTGGGTGAGGTCCATAGCTGTGGAGCCCGGGAATCAGTGGTTTGTCACAGGGTCTGCAGACAGGACCATAAAGGTGAGTAAAGATTTTCATGGTTGTAGTTACTGTTGTTAATTATTTGATATTACTAATGCTCTTGACGCCTAGCTTCCTATTCTGTGGTAAGTCATGGATTAGTGAAAATGTAGTTGCTGACAATGTATTTGAAATATTTCTGTTTGTCTGTTATGGTCTGAGCACCTCTAATATTTTGATCGGGTATTTAAAGAGAATGCCAGTGTGTTTGTTTGTTTCTTCCCCACCCACCCTGCAAAATTTCTCTAGTATTTTGTAAATCTTGAGGATCTCTTCTGATTTCTAGGTGGCACTCTCGAGACACTACACTTGTGAATTTCTGTAATGGGGCATAATATGACATGAAGGCTATTTCTCTTGACAGATCTGGGACCTGGCCAGCGGGAAGCTGAAACTCTCCCTGACCGGACACATCAGCACGGTCCGCGGTGTGGCAGTCAGCAGCCGCAGCCCCTACCTCTTCTCCTGTGGAGAAGACAAGCAAGTCAAGTGTTGGGATCTGGAGTACAACAAGGTATGCCATTATAATGATCTAGCAGGCAGCAGGGTGGCTTAGAGGTTAGAGAGATCGTCCTTCAACAGGAGGATCCCGGGCCCCCACCTCAACAAACACCAAGTGAGCTTGAGCAAAACACTGAACCCCTACCGGTTCCAGGGGTGCTGGTCTTTAGCTGACCCTGACCTCTGATCTCCCTGGAGGAGGGCAAGTGAAAAGAGTCTCCCTATGGCGATCAATAAAGTATCACATTATTGAAGGATTCATTTAGACTTCATGTAGGAATATGAGGGAGCAAATTGAGGAAGATTCTGTGTTGCGGTGAGTTAAATTAAAGGCTTTATATCTTGGGATTCTCTTGACAATATCCATGTGTGTATTAGGTCATCAGGCACTACCACGGACACCTCAGTGCAGTGTATGACTTGGACCTGCATCCAACTATCGACGTGTTGGTGACGTGCAGCAGAGATGCCACAGCAAGGGTAAGCTCCGCTAGCGCTACATGTACTGTATCGATTATATGGCTAGCAGTATTGTGATTAAGTCACTTAACTTTGAATGTTCAAGTAATGTCAAAATTGAGTCTCAGGATATGTTGAGGACAAACAATAGAAACATGGTTTTTGGGGTGGCAAGGTGGTCTAGTAGTTAGAGAGACCATCTTCCAACAGGATGACTGGTCATGTGACTGTTTAACTATTAACACCTTGTAATTGAACATGAATTCTTCATGACTCTTATTAGACCACCATCAACATTGAGTGGACTATATTTTGGACATTGCACATGTTCTTTAAACTGTACATTGTGAACTATTGCACATACCCTTGGTTAATATTTCTGCACATTCTGCACAAAAATGTATAGCTCTTTAATTTTAATTAATCAGAACATATATATGGCACATATTCTTTTTATTTTATTGCTATTATTTTTTTTTCTTATATCTTTTCACCAAAACACCAAGTCAAATTCCTTGTATGCGAATAAACCTGATTCTGAGTGTTCATAATTGGATTTCCTTTCTGCCCTTGAAGGTGTGGGACATCAGGACCAAAGCCAACGTGCACACTCTGTCTGGTCACACCAACACTGTGGCCACCGTGAGATGCCAGGCTGCAGAGCCACAAATTATCACAGGTAAAAGACTTAATCTGAGCGCACCCTTTATTTATTATTTATTTATTTATTTATTGTTTTTACTCTAAAGTTGTGACTGGCTGGCTTTTTGCAATCAAGTCCCAGTTTGTCAAAGTATCCACCTCTTGCAGGCAGCCACGATTCAACCATCAGGCTGTGGGATTTGATTGCTGGGAAGACCAGAGCTACTCTGACCAACCATAAGAAGTCTGTCCGAGCGGTGGTGTTACACCCCAGACAGTAAGCAAATTCATATCTTATTTTATAAACTTGTTTTTTTTATGTTTTGATGTAAATCACTTTGTAACCTTGTTTTAAAAAGTACCATACAAGTTTATTATTGTTTATTTATTATTATTGTAAGATGAACCAATGAGAGTTTACAACATGTCAACAACATTAGCCCAAGCGATCATAGTTGTTTTGTTGTTTGTGATGACTGTTACCGGTACTGTTAAGAGTTTGGACTATGTTTGACGTTCCACAGATACACCTTTGCCTCTGGCTCTGCCGACAACATCAAGCAGTGGATGTTCCCTGACGGCAACTTCATCCAGAACCTTTCTGGGCATAATGCCATTATCAACACTCTGGCTGTTAACTCTGACGGCGTGTTGGTGTCTGGAGGTATTGATAACCAGCCACATTGCCAGTTTTTAATAAAGTGAAGTTACTCATTGGTGAATAACAGACAAGCTTCTTTGTTGGTGTCAATGTTGACACCATTCACAGCAATGTTCACATCAAGCTCAGAGGTGGCTCATCATACACACTTGTCTTATCTCTGCAGCTGACAACGGAACCATCCACATGTGGGATTGGAGAACAGGCTACAACTTCCAGCGGATCCATGCTGCTGTGCAACCTGGATCCCTGGACAGTGAATCCGGGATCTTCGCCTGCATGTTTGACCACTCAGAAAGCAGACTGATCACCGCTGAGGCTGACAAGACCATCAAAGTATACAAGGAGGATGACACAGCTGTAAGTTACACTGTTATGATTTAAAATCAGTATAAATTTCAATTTTACTCAGACCTCACAAAACTGTATGACTATATTTAACCTGCCTTTGTGTATTGCAGTGTATATATGTATTTTGTGTATGAGAATGAAAATCCCAGCCAACAAACAGATCACTTTGCTAAGCTTAATTTCTTTCTTGCAGACGGAAGAAAGCCACCCAGTTAACTGGAAACCAGAGATCCTCAAGAGGAAAAGATTCTAAAGATTTTTTTTTATTCATAGTCATAGAAACCATCTTGAAAAAGTTGTCTACCAGGCCACCTGTTGTAGATAGAGCCATCAATTTTGCTTGTTAGTGCTTATTCCTAAGACAAACCCTCCCATACCGAATGCTACTTGGACAATAACCACCGTCTTCATTCTAAAAACCATTTGCAGTCTTCATTGTATGATGTTAGTCCAATAAAGCTGCCGTTTTGGACTGCCAGGAACCTCCCACAATGTTTGTTCTTGATGATGACCGCCCTCTCATAGCTCTGGCTCGTCTGGTCCACCAACAGCAGCCACTCCTCCGCCACAGCAGGACTGGCCTTGGAGTACACGTGGTCCTCACTGGGGTCGAACCCTGCAATGGGACAGACAGCGGGGCTTCTATATTCCTGATGCCATGGCTTGAAATGATTCTTTTTGTATTGACCCAACAAAAACAATTTACCAATTGTACATACAGGGGATCAAACATTTCCCTTTTTCTGTTTGCAATTTGATGTTTATATTGCTGCATTAATAAAGAGCACACTTTTTCCACACTTTCCTGTTTACTATTTGGTGAAGCTGTACCGTGTACGTACCGAGGTATCTGTTGGTAACAACGTTCCTGTAGTATTTACAGCCATTACCCTTGATCTCCTCCCAGTAACCACGATCCCTGGGTGTCTCATGGAGCGCCACTGTATTTCTGCTGTCACTATCTGGGTCAGATATCTGCTCACCTGTTGAATCAAGTCATGGTTTTAATTATATAGCACAGACTTAGGCACTGCATTGTTTTCAACACGAACGTTAGATTAATAACAACCTGCATTGTTAACCACACAGCCAGAAACTGGGCTGTGTGTCTCAAACCTCATGTTATCATGAGTCTTGGCCAAACTTAAAAAACAAATGCAGCTTTTAATATAGTGTTGTAGTTTTGTATCCATGACAAAAAAAAATAGTGGCCCATATATCTACCTGACTCATGGATGTAGAGCATCGAGAGAGCATGGCGAAAGCCTCGGCCTGGCTTCTTCTTCAGGGGGCGTTTTGGGGTCTCGGGCTGGTCCTCCACCTCAGATGCAGGTTCCTCCACAGCCAGGAGGTGACCCGCATTAAACATCAGCTCCTCTTCCAGAGACTGGAGACACATCTCAAAGTGCTCCTCACTCTCTGCATTTCTGGAAGATGTTAGCACTGACGTTTGATGTAAAGTGTGTGCAAAGTCAGTTAAAGCCTCTTCATGTTTAATCACATGGCGCTTTATTCTTAAAAACATCCACTTATTGTGTCCTACCCTAAAGGTAACAGGTACTGTAGGTCTTAATTTGTTTGAGACATGCTTTCTCAATGAAATACTGAAATAAAATGAGAACTGGATAAATGATAGAGAGTATTCTCATTGGTTTCCCCTCCATAATTTGCTTCTACCTTCAACTCTTTGAAATCAGCAGTGTAAAATTTGACCCTGAGGCTGACTCACCTGAAGTCCACCCACAGCAGGCCTGCAGTGATCAGTCCCAGCCACTCGCTGGCCTCCCAGTTCTTGGTCAGCATGACTGGTACCATGATCACCTCTCTGGTGTCGGCATAGTTGAGCTCTTTCTTACAGCTGCGGGAGGCCTGGTAGGCTGGAGTCATGAAAGGACAAATGACTACAGCCTCCTCCACGCCTGCAGCCATCCTAACAACACACACACAGCTTTTGTTTAAACCAGGAGACCAGTTATAATATCTAAATTCAGGGTACAAAGACTGATCCTTCCAGTGATTGTTTGGTGGTGGTTCACCCATTGCGGGCATCTATCAAGGACTACTCACGAATCATTGATGTTGCCTGTCACCCCTCCTTCGATGTCCATCCATACAGGTAAGCCATCATCTTTAAGGCGGCTGTAGATCTTTTTCACAAGAGCTTGGTCATCCCACTGGTAGGAGAGCATAATATGAGTTGGCATTCTCTCTTTTCCACTAAAAATATATGATAAAACAAGCTTATGTCAGCTTCCTATTATGTTTTTTTCACAGCTTGTGTTAGCAGTTGCTGAAGAAACTGTTTTAAACAAAGGGAAACTCGGCTTGTGCTGCTTGTTTACTCAGGTCTACATATCAAGTTGCATGTGTTGCTTGGTTACAGTAGTTTGCACCAGTGGGAGGATGCATGTCTGCACACTATGCCTGCAGGACCCATAGGAGGTCTGCAGTGATCAGAGAAGTCACAAACCCAAGAATGAACCTTAAATGGAAGTGCCTGAATTCTGAGTGGCAATATCAAGCCAAGCACCAAGCATGTTGCAAACTTATTGGTG
>CABFOQ010052492.1:0-30220 GCA_900660455.1 Gephyroberyx darwinii
CTTTTGCTTGAGGATGTTTGACTTGAGAATCCTGCCCTGCCGTATTCACATCGGGGGGGAACTTTAATGTCTACTTTAAAGTGGAAAGTCAGTACCTGCGCACACATGGAGCTGCTTGTACTAACTAGGGAACAACCATAAATGGTGAATTTCAGTCCAATATGCTGTGCTAGGTGATCTTCCAGTTTTGTATTACACAAAGCAGTGCAAAGGAAGCTTGACTGATGTTTCTCACCAACAAAAAAAGGCATGTAGATAAGAGCAGTTCAAGTAGAAATAGCAAGGAATAGCAACAAGAAAAATGTGATTACTTTGTAGTATTTTGTAGTATTTCTGTCAACCAATTTTGGCAACTTCTTGTAGAAGGCACTCACTGAGATCCAGCAGACTCGGGGTGTGCAGCGCTCAAGAAAATGTATGAATAGCAAGTCATTTAACCTCCATACAGTAGTATTGTCTCACATTGCCCTAGTTTGCCCAGGGCTAATACCTCACGTGTCACTGGTGGATGTTTGACATTGACCAATAGACACTCAGCAGCAGCCATAGCAGCATCCCCCTAATTGGGCCCTGTTCCATAATCCCTTGCGTTGCCCTGCAGACCCCCTTTGGAGGCAGGCTGTTGCAGGTGACACAGGTGACAGATGACAGGTGGGCAGAGCTGCCTGCTGCAGGCATCGGTAAGGTGATCCCAGGAGATCTCAGAGGAAAACGGCATGATTGTAGCTCTCCGCTCTCTCCCTCCTATAGAAATTCAACAGGGGCTATAATTTGGCCGGCGATCACACGAAAGACGATATGACAGCCGTTGAAGGAGGTGGTCGCTCGAACAGCTCCACCTGGGTCTGTTGTCTTACTGTAGTCATGTCCCCTCTTGAGGGTTTTTATGGTATACAGTGGTCAACCCAGTGTGAAACAATCCATGGCGTGATAGGCTGTAGTATAGGTCCAACATGTACCGCATGAGTTACTTGTGGCGTGCAATGTGACAGCTGTAGATTTCATTCCCAAATGGAGGATGTCTGTTATCCGTATCTCTGTATCTCTGTGGGATGAAAGGGTCGGCTGAATTGCAGCGCAATCATGTTAAACTGTATCATCTAATCTCTTTAGCATCGATAGCCCTGCAGACCGGTGTGCAGCAATGTGTCAGGGTCCCCATTAAGGGTCTCAGCAGCCAGGCCAGTTTCCTACATTTGATCAAGTGTATAGTAAACTGGCCCAAGCAGCCTCGCTGTCTCCTGTGGGTGTGCAGCATGGCTCAGAGCACTGCAGTGTGGTGCTATAGGGGGAAATACTGGAGCCATTAGAGAGGAAATAGGAGCCTTTATTAGTCTGTCTAGGGTACACCTGGCTTCTATAACAGGCCTCTCCTGTGTGTGTGTGTGTGTGTGTGTGTGTGTGTGTGTGTGTGTGTGCGCGCGTGCGTGCACTAGGTATTTGTTAGCTGTTTGCTCTCATCTCTCGGCTAATTCTGTCAGCCACAAACCTCAGCTTGAATAGAAGCTTTCAGTGATGTGAGTTTCCATTCAGGGCTCTTCCTATACACAATGTTAATTTAGGCCTCTCCTTAGTTGGCATTTGAACATATTTTCAGTCACTGTATCGTCCAAGTTGAGTGAGTCATCCAAGAAATTGCAACCATGAACCATCAAGCACTTTGGACGGGCCAACAGGGGCAGCTCAGATCCTCCTTGCTGGAAAGCTCCCATTGCTGACGCTGCCTTTTTGGAGCCAAGTGACATTTTGAAAATGACTCTGACGTCAAATTAAAGAGAAAAAAGACATGTCAGTGTTGAGTGTACAGTGACCTTTTTGTCTGTGTGTGTATGTTGGGAAGAGTCCAGTATGGATCAGCACAGAAGATCTGTGAGAGGGGAGGACTGTCTCATTTGCCCCCTGTCCTCACCCTCCGCCCCTCCGCCCCTCTCTTCCATCAACCCATCCCTGCTCTACCCCCTTTCTGGACTAGACCGACCAGACTGGACCGAACTGGATTGCAGTGGCCATCTCCATGACCTGTATGGGGCTGGGCCGTCGCCCGCTGGGACACTTAGACTGTCAGCAGGCCGGGGGACGCTCCCCTCCACATGCTAACGTCCATCCTGCCTGAAACAGATACGGGGTGGTATGGTGGGCACAGGGACGGCCCTCCTACCGCACCCAGTACCACCACACACACCTCTCATAACAGACAGAACAATGGTCCAAGTGCAGGGCAACAGACAGGAAAGGAACGGAGGTTTGGGTGCTCGGGATGTAGTTTGTAAGCTGAGGTGAACATGTCGTAATGAACACACACAAACAAGCACACACAAATATACACACACACACTGTATATCTTTCTACTGGAAACCTCTCCTCCCTCTAATCCTCCCATTTTCCTTTCATTTTAAAAACACACCCTCCCCCACAAACACGTGTTATGTACAGTGGAAACCCTGGATATCGTGGACTCGCTCTGGATTTGCCACTTCCTTCTGTTGTTCTGTTGGGGGAGACATTGAGACACCTCTTTTTCCAGAGGTGTAATTCTGCGGCCACGAGAGGTGCCTTTTGGTTGTCTGTGAAATGTTCTTTAAGTGTGGGGTTGTGTTTTATTTGGGAAATGGAGTGATTTGGGCGAGCAGTGTTTTTGGTCGCAGCAGACTGTTATTCTGTGGTTGCAGTGGAACACTTTAGCGAGTGCTGTGAAATGTTAGCGTCAGAGTGTAATGTTAACAATGTTGACATGACTAAAGTGTCAAAGTAATTTTGTGGTCTCTGCTTCGGATGAATTTCTGAACATTTAGGCACCCCGGCTTAGCAGCGGAACTGTGTGTGTGTGTGTGTGTGTGTGTGTATGGTTAGCTCATGGAGGCTTGATGTACTCAATATCCTCTGATGTGGAAACAATCAATCAATCAACAATGAATCAATCATGCTGTCAACCACTTGGTCAGTAATGTAACTGGTGCTGTCCATCCTAATGATTGGTTAATCCGGCCGATCTATATATGGTGAAATGCGTTCACACTTGACAGGGTCATCTGAGTGATCACTCTTGGATTAATAATCCCTGTTATTGTATGAACTTCTGAGGACAGAGGCATGATGGGTGCTGGTGACTCATGGAGCAGGCCTATGTTTGGTAAGACCTCCCCCAGTGAGAATGGAAAGAGTTGGACAGTTTTTTCCAGCTCCAACCGTTAGAAATCTCCCTTGGTACTGAAGGTGTGTTAGTGTCAGCTGTAACCCTTTGGTGTCAAATGGCCTGAGAGGACAAGATGGACTCTCCTCCTCACCACTGAACTCATTGTTCTGCAGAGTGGCCAGTTGAGTTTTAACATTTCACCGTGAAAGCCTCCATTGATGGGTGCCAGGCCAGGCTTCAGTAGTTTCTAGGGCAGTTGGGCAGCCGTCTCCACAGGCAGGTTTGTAAACCCTCTTGTTTTCCTGTCTGTGTTGCCCTAATTGTCAATCTGTAGCTGCCTCCTTTACAGTAAGGCCCTGGGCTACTGTACCGCACTGCAGCCAGACAAGCAGAGCCATACTTCACTGCACCGTGCCTCATAAAAGTACTTCTGTACGGGTGGAGGTGGTGGGGGAGGCTGTGAATTAGAGGGCCCGTGTGCAGTCATGCCATGGAGTCACAGGGTTGAGGGTGAATATGGAATTTGAATCATCTATTTATCATCCCTTTTCTTGTCCTAGTGTCAGTCTGTTAGATTTACTGTAAGCTCTGAGTGTCCCCCTGTGACTTCTCATATCTGTGTGGAAGGCTACGGTAATGGCCTTTAGTCATACTGTAAGAAAAAGATCTTAATTCAACGGCTGTTTCATACTTGACCTCCTACTCCTCTCCTGTCCGCCCACCATGTACACACACTGTTTATAGACGTAACCCCTTTCTCAGAAAGACACGTGTGCACGTTCATGAATGTGTGTGGTTTGTGCATGACTTGCCATGACTGAGTGCTTGTTGGTGTCTCCACCCCCCTCTGCTCCCATGTGGAGGTGTTAAGGAGACGAGGACAAGACAGCTCATGCATGGGATGAGGATGCTGTCTGATTTAGTCTTTCCACGACGTCCATTTGAGCAGGAGTTGCACTCTGTAAAAGTAAAAGTCGTCCTTGATAGTCCGTCTCCATGACCCACCTACTATATTAGCAATATAGATCAGCTTGTTGCCATGGTGATGCCCTGTTCTCTAGATTTCCCAGAGAACCTTTCTAGCGCTGCTTCATTTAGCCTGGGACTCCACCAGGGCGATGCCACTCTGATATTAACTCGTCAGGCCTTTTTTGTGTTTTACTTGCTCTGCTTGTCGACAGAGACAGTGTATCATTAGAGGGACAGAAAGCAGATGGGCCTATTTTTAACTGGCTGTGTGTCCCACATAGCCTACACTACTGTTTGCATGCTGAGGGCTGTTAATGCAACACATCACTGCTGTGCATGCTTCTCCACACTCTCTCCTCACTCATGCTTCTCACTTTCTAGTATAGCCACCTTCTCTCATTCTCTTTCTAACCTCTCAGTCTCTCCCCTGTCTTATCCCCCAAAATCTCATGGTCCTAATATGTGAGAGCCGGTGAAATCCTCCCACTTAGTGTAGGAACCATGTCAGTGTGCCTGCTGTGCCCAGTGACCTGATTTAGGGGGAGAGGACAGGCCTGACAAGATGACTTGCCCCCTCCTCCTCCCCCCAGCCCCTGAGAGGCCATGATACCAGTGAAACCTCAGGCTCTGCTCATTCCTAGACAAGACAGCAAATACTCTCTGCAGGAGGCAGAGGCAGTTGTTTGTTTATATTTGAAGGGTTATGATGATGGAGCGAGATGAGAAATGGATGAATGTAGAATTGTAATCCAGGGCCAGATGCTACTGGACGTGATTGGATAGCTGTTGATCCTTGTGTGTGTGTGTGTGTGTGTCGCGCGTGTGTGTGTGTGTGTGTGTTCGCGTGTGGGTGCTTGTGTGTGCGTTGATAAGCCCTGTGGTAACCTGGGAGTTGGAGCCTTATTAGTCTATGAGAGAAATCTGCTGATTGTCAGAGACTGGGGATCTGTTGCAGATCCCAGAGCAGCTGTTGTTGCACAGAGACTAAATATTTCCTCTCTCTCAGCACTACTCTTGCATCCTCTAATGAGCTGCTGCACCAGAACTAACCGCCTGTGGAAAGATGTGCCCTAGTAGCCCAATATTTCAATCATATCACATACAGGAGTGAACATTATCTCCAATACAGACTCTTTTAGAACGATGTTATTGTCTTTTATGTGATAATGGAGGACCGTCTGCCCTCCGGTATTAGCTGTATTGAACAATATCACTTTCTCAATGTACTGTGCCTAGATATTCGACCTAGATGTGCTTACCTCTGTGTGTGTGTGTTCCAGTATCTGTTTTTTTTGGTGATCCAGCACCTTTCTAATGCCAGAGTGTGATTACAGAGGTTTTAACCGTTGGGGGCATGTATGAAAGGCAGATCAAGGTCAGAATGCTCCTTACTGTCTACTGCTACTCAGGGAGGAAAGTGAGAGATTAAGGGATGGAGGGGTAGATGACAAGGTGTAAACTAACGGTGGTGGTCGACCTCTCTCCATCTTCTCCACCACCTTTGCTCTCTCCATTCCTTCTCCTCCTAAATCGCTCTGTTTTCCTTGTGTCCATTATAGGAAACCAGCTGCGAGGCATGCTCATGCTGTGTGTATGTGTATCTGTTGGCAGGTCTGTCAGTTTCGTCAGTTAGTCAGTTACAATAGATGCCTGTGTGGCTCCGAAGTGGCTCTGCAGCTCGATGGCCATTATAAATCAAAGAGCCATTAGATGAGAGACTGCCTCTGTCTGACTCTGAGTCGTTCAGGGCAACAGACCAGAGAAACCAGATCAATATGGTTAGGGCAGACATGGACACAGACAGAGTGAGAGGGAGAGAACAGGTACTGTACAGGCAGAGATGCTGGGAAATTTGGTAGTAGTGTGGGGATTGAGGTGCTGCACCAAGAGAGACCGTCGTTGGGATTGTACTACGTATGGGGAGATTTCTAGGGAGCGATGGGGAGTGGAGGAGTGATGGGAGTGGGGTTGTCAGCTCAGCCTCACCAGGGGTGTTTGGGGGAGTCCTGCCTGACTGGCTGAATCGGAGTGATCTGTCTCCTAGACAGCACTGGCCCGGAAGATTGTACTCGAGGGATGATGGGTAATAAACGACTCTGAGGGGTCGCTTCAGGGCTGACAGTGACTGACAGTCGGCTGGGTTCATGCATGTGTGTATCTGGAAAGGGACCGAGAGCAAGTGCAGAATATTGTTTAGGGGGTGTTGATCATTTAATGGCATATCTTAAAGGCTCTTGCTGCAAGAGGGAAGAGTAAATGGCTGCATTTATACATTTACACTCACACACCGATGGCAGTGAGCTACCATGCCAGGTGCTGTTCTGACCATCGGGAGCAATTTGGGGTTCAGTGTCTTGCCCAAGGACACTTCGACATGTGGACAGGAGGAGCTGGGGATCGAACTGCCAACCTTGTGATCAGTGGACAACCTGCTCTACCACTGAGCCACAGCCGCCCCAGAGTACCCACGTAAAAACACATTATTGCCAAGTAGTGACGTCAGACGTTTCATAGCTGTTTCTCTAGTGACGGCGTTACAGCGTCACCTGAGATTTGGCACAACCACGTGCTTTTCACTTATACACACAGAGAGTCTTTATGCTTCCAATTTCTCACTGTGAAATACCTAGAAGTATGAGAATACTTCAGTGAGTCAGGCACATGTACAGCCTCTCACTGTGTTTACACTAATGCACAGTAATGCAGTCTTTCAGGTTACTGCCCAAATCATTCACTGTGCTCTCTGGAGGACGTTTGTTCTGGTCTGGTCTGTTCTGAGGGACAGAAGGGCTCTTCACATCACAGCCATGAAATGGATAAGTAAGTCACTTGCGCCTAAGCCATTAACAGTGGCTGGAATAGAGGTTGTCATGGTAACCCATGGCTCCCAGGGTGCGGCGGTGATAATGTCCTCGCACGTAATTCACATCTAATTTATCCATCCCTCATTGTGATTGGAACTGAGAAGAGGAAATGAATGAAGCCAGATCAGTGTCCTCCTGTGTGTTTTCATAAAACCACTCTCATAATTACACAATATTAATCTCATCTTTCTGTTCCCTCTGGGACCAAATCAATTCGGTGACTGACTCAAACATGGGTTTTGTTTATTGTTCTTTTTACAAGAATGGCATTGTAGTTTTCTGTGTTTGCTATTGCTATTGCTGTGTTGTTTGCTATAAGCCCTTCTGCTATTACGGGATAATCTGGGAACTGTGCTGCAACGAGTGTGTTGTGATTTCAGGTCTGCACAAGGACACACACAAACTCATGCGCACGTCACCTTGGCCCTGGGGGCAGGTACATAGATCAGGTTTGGCAGGTGCAGTTCCTTGAACACACCTGGTGACGGATAGACAAGTGTGTGTGTCGGCATTGTCCAGAACTGAGCTTTGAAGAAGTTTCCAGGGTGTGTGTGGGTCTGTGTGTGTGTCTGTGTGTGTGTGTGTGTGTGTGTGTGTGTGTGTGTGTGTGTGTGTGTGTGTGTGTGTGTGTGTGCGGGGAGCTGGCACAAAGGCCAGTCTCACATGCACATGAGTACATTGGCAAACTGGGAGGGTAGGATTTGTTTCGATATTGACTGAGTTTGTGTTGGATTTTTCCATTCGTTTGTTCCCTGGACTTTGGATATGTGAAACACGGAACCGTCGATGAGGAGGTAATGTGGCGTAACAACTCTTTCTTAAACCGTATACATCTAGCTAAATATAAAGACGAGGGATATTCCTTTATTTTATTCCTTTTGATCATTTTGGCAAAAAAAACAATACAATAAAAAAGAAACAAAGCAATATCCTTTGTACCCACAGACCTTTTGACCGGGAAGTTTTCAGTGAGCGGGTTGTGTGTTGTAATGATAAGAACTTATTTTTGATGTATTGCGTGTGTCTCACTGCTGTGGGAGTCGTGCAGTATTACGTGTAGTCAGTTTATCCTGAAGTCATCAGATTGTGAGATTTGAATAGAGGGAGAGAGGGAGTGTGGCTTCTTTCTGTCTGCTGTGTCGTCAAGTTCCTGTTTACTGTCAGGCTGTGTGATCTGTGGGCCAGGTTTTGCTCTCAGGTAACCATGACTACACTGAGTTTCCATAGGCACCGGCCCCTATGCCTCTGTCTTCCACCACTTGTGCTTGTACTGTTTGTTTTTCCCAAGAGTGACCCCAGTCTTGGGTCAAAGAGTTCTTTGCTAGTCATGGCTGAAGGACAGAGGTTAAGCTTTTCCTCTGACTCAACTCAGTAGTCATCTCTGATTTATGGTATTATATATGTCTGAGTGGGTACCAAATGTGGGAATAGTCAAAGTGACAATTTTCTTTGCAGGAATAGTCAAAATTAACACAAATTACACATAAACACTAATGCTGTTAATGAACTGGAGGATTTGTGAACCACTGAAAAAAACTATTTCACATTTTCATCTCAATATCCCGTTAGCAGGTCTCCTCTTTTTTACTCCCTCCCTCCCTGCTCTCATCCCTCTGTGGTGGAGAGACAGTGGGAAAGCCTGTGGTGGTGCCACATGGGGCAGACAGCGTAACAGGACTCATTACTGAGAGAATTCTCCTTCAGCTGCCTGGAGCACAGCTGAAAAACACCAAATTAGATGTGCTAGGGCTCCTGTGGGGGCTCCGTGCAATTTTGGGCTGTAATCCAGTTGAGATAAGGCTGGGGTGAACAGATCCAGTCCAGAAGCCTGCAGGAACAGAGCTGTGTGGCTGCAGTTTACACAGCTATTATCATAACCTACTGAGGGCTATCAGTCTGCTCTAATGGACGGGCACATCAGATAACAACAATGCAAAACATGGGCCGCCAGGGGACCCAAGACCAAAAATAGCAGTTCACATACATACAAATACAAAACATGCACGAATACACAGAAATAGACACGTGCACACAAACACACAAACAAACACTCAGTATTGTTATTGTTGCAATTAATGGATTTCTTTCCCCTTGACTATCAAATGTCTGGTACCCACAGCGGACTATAAGGCCCCTGACACATTCATAATGTAACAGTTAGGGGCCTCACTCCTAGATTGTATCTGTCTGGAGTTCTCTAAGTGGGCTGCAGTGCTCCTGCGGCTATCGATCTCAGACTAAATACAATCCAGTACCGTCCACACACACTGAAGGTCAGACTGATCAAAATGAGTTCCTAATACATTACACATACAATACACATTTCCACATTATTAAGCCAGGTACATTTTCACACACACACACACACACAAAAACATATCATCCACAGTGTCCAAAGAAGATTAGATGTATCAGATATAGCCCGGTCTATCAGAAAGCTGGAGCATGAGAGAAACCAGTATTCTCTGCAGCAGGAGCCTTTCCTTCTACCTCAGGCCATGTTGGCCCGGTATCAGGATCGATGCTACTGGTGTTCTGTTCTCCTCTCTGGTTCCCCCGCTCTCTGTCTCAGGACAACATCCTGAAACATACACTGAGGCCAAGGTCATTCACCAACTATCTTTGTACCACCCCATTGGGATTAGGTTGGGCGCTTCTCGTAATATTTCGATGATTCTTTGATACAGCCCGGCTCATAAAAACTTGATAAATGTTTCTTATCGTGTGAAGATGCTCTCAATCAATACCTGATATTCTTTTCCTTTCTTCCTCGTCTCTCCAGACCTCCCCCCCTCCTCTCTGCAGTACCAGTGTGGATCAGTGGACTACCTGTGTTCCCCAAGGCTCGTAAAGAAAGGTCCTCCCCCCAGACCATGTCACGACAGGCCTGCCGTCAAACCCCGCCCCCAGCCCGCCACCTCACCCAGATTGCCAACCGCACAGAAACCTCAAGGTAAAGATTTGACCCCTTCGCCAGTGCTGTCGATGGTTCTGACATTGTCACTATGATTGCAAGGCACAGCGAGATCAAACCCCACGGTTGAGCTGCCAGTCATTTATTCTTTTATAACATGGCATGTGTCAGTTCACTGGCCCCACTCTGTCACTCGCCCAGCTCAGTAGGTCACCTCAGAAAGGACTGGTGTGATAAAGCAGGCCAGTGGCTCCCAAGTGCTTACATGTGGGCGTCATTTCAGCGATCCTCAACGTGCGTTGTGTTTTGGGACCACTAAGAAATTTATTAGAGCATTAGACATCAGACCTGGCCCTGATGCTGATAAGAGACCCAGAACTGTAGGTTGGTGACGGGTTTGACCACCTGGTAGTGATATTGACATCAGGTTTCCACCAGGTTTCAGCAAGATCATAAAGCTCATGTGGATAATGTGTTAAACTGTTATCTCTTATGCGTCATCTTCACACACACACACACACATACACACTTTTTCTTTCTCTGTCTCAGGCTTACTGACTTTAGAGGGGATATGATATGGAAAAACTACCTAGATAAATAAGTAAATAGATTTTTAAATTGCTCAAAAAATCAATGGGCTGATGACAGACACACACACACACACACACACACACACACAAGCAGAGGAAGTGCTCAACACAGAGAGTTGTAATATTTCCATTTGCTTCCTCATTTCAGCCATCAGAGTTCAAAAAAATAAAATGATTTTGCAAAACCTCACACAGAATTGAATGAAATCGTAGCTCTCAGTGTGTGTGCATGCACTAGTGCAGCTCTGTCATTTCTGTCTGTGCATTTTTTTTAATCTAACTTTGTAACCACAGTGACTTTGACGCACACACTCATGTTAGCATCCTGTTCTGAAACAAGGAAGTTGTCAGGCAACTGAAGCTCAGAGTTACTCCAGCTCCGCACACCACTTTACTATATGATATTTATTACATTTCAATCTTGGACTACCTTGGATTACCTTTTTTTTCTTGTGGATTTGTCAGGAAACGGGCACACTTGGACACAGAAATGGAGGCTTTCTCACTTGGACTCATACGGGTTACTTGATTATTTCTGTTGTTATGTCCTCGATCTCATCCTTCTCTCCTGCTCTCTTCCTCCTGCCTCATCTGGGCTCCTGCATCCGTAGTGCCCCCTAAACCTTCACACCTGCTGGCCCTTGGACAGGACAAGAAACCTAAGAGGATCCCCCCGGCACCCTCCAGGCCACTGCCAGCTCCCCCTCCTCCGCCTAAACCAAAGCCCAGTCAAACCCCTCCTGGCCTGGGCACACAGCCACAGAGAGAGGCCCAGAAGGTGGGACTGCTCATCGAGAGGTTTGAGAACTCAAGGTAGGAAAATCCACCAATCATCTAGCTCATCTGGCTCATTGGATTCATGTTTTCTTGCGCAATGGTTCAGGTGTGTGTGTGTGTGTGTAGGTTTGATAAGAAGAGGTATGACAGGTGCACATGCTTGCTTTAGCAGTGCATTCATGATGTCAGTCAGTTTAGAAGCTTGTGTTGCACTGAGAACTTGCTGCTTGTGTTTGTTGTATGTCATGCTTCCCTCCCAGTATGGAAGTGTGAGGGGTCTGGTTGTGTTTTGTGGTTTAAGGATCCAACCTAAGAAAACTGAAAAACCTTGTGTTTTCTCTAATTTCACGTTTTTTTGTTTCCAGTGTGCAGTATGTACAGTATATTCTTCATTTTGCTGTGGCTGATAATGCACATTTACCAGCAATCAGTACCATACAGTTCTCTTCCTTGCATCACAGTAAGACAGTGTTTTCATTTTGTCCCAGGGTCCCTATCCTGGGGGTTGTCCCGAGGACCCAGCTGCACCTGTGTCTGAGAATGGATGCCACATCTGATGCCACTTCTTGCGACCACGACCTAACGGGGTTCACAGCAGCAAAGGACGCTGGGGAATCGTCCTCTGTGGACAAACTTGCACTTGGCTCCTCTGAGCGGACTGATGAGGTGATGGAACTGTCCTGTCTGGCCTCGGTGCACATCGATGGCTCAGATGACGCTCCACTGGATGACTGTCCAGAGGATGACATCACACACAGCGTCGGTTGCCTTGATGGCGTGGAGCGGGAGGAGGGCTCCTCCCACGAGCTCCAGGACAATCCGGACTCCTCGGAGCAGAATGGGAACGGGAAGATTCCCAACCGGGACAGTGGCATCGACAGTCCGTCGTGTGCTGCAGAAGGAGAGGTGTTCCCCAATGAGGACGCCATTGACGAGGAGGACCGCTATGACAGTGTCACTGAAACAGAGAGTGTGTCCTGCTGCGTTACACTGGGCAACAAGCGTGACTCAACGCAGGACGAGGACAGTGACTTAGACGAGGGGAGCAGCGGAGAGATTGAGGGAGCAGACAAGACGGATACACACTCAGAGGCGCTCAGAGTGAGTACCTTGCACGCTACAGCCTCATCAAGTTATAACCATAAACCAGAACAGAAAGTTGTGGATGTTTCCTCCTTTCTTTATCTTTTATAGCACTGCTATATAAAAACCTCATACCTCTCAGGTAGTCATTTGTATGTCTCAGGTCTCTGTACACTTCCCACTTCCCTCTTCCTCTCCCCCTGCTGTCACAACTCTCTCTAACTCTATCTCACTCTCTCATAACTCTTTTAATTTTTTCCATGTTCAGTTATAATTTTCAGAAACTGCCAGGGCTGTGTAAATTGAGCATGGCTGTAAGTTTCAAAAGATTCATCTCAGACAGTCAGACTGCCTTTCATGTAGTGGAAAACGTAGCCTGGGTCTATTATTATCTCAGTCTGGTTGAACATATTCAAAGAATACTTCAGCATGAAGCTTCAGTTTGGTGGTCACAGTGACTGACTAGTGTCTAAAAGCAGCTATGCTTTTATATAAAAGGATAAATACCTGCCCAGAGCTGTAACAAGAGCATGTGATGGCTTCTAGATGAAAGAGCACAGAGGCAGAAATCTGCCCACAGCTAAGCTAAAGTTTCAGCTTTCTCTTGTCCTTGAGCTGGACCATTGATTGTAAACAACACTGACACCTCAAACAGTGAGCATACTGTTCCTAGTGGCCTGCAGGAGCTGTCAGCCTTTCCCTTTAGTAGAGGCCCAGAGTTACTGATCTAACAGCATCAGTGTAAAGTCTAAAAATATACTGCCATAACAAAATAAAGAGAGATCGAAATGATGAGAAATGAGGATAAAATGATGTTAAACGAGAAGAGAGTGAGGATTTTAAAGACTCACACAGACATAGACCGTGTGAGACAACTGAACCTCAGAGAAGAGTTTTGGTTATCTAGCAGTCACATAGCACAGTCATCAAGGTTGCAAGCAGTGTGTCTTTCCCCTCAGCATTGCTATACTGAAGTGAAACACACCCTGCGTCAAAACTCTTTCACACAAGTACACAAATGCAGACCCTGATGACACCCCACACCCATAGCCTTATGGGAAAGGTATCTCCGGTTTCCACTGTTTCCTGATCCCAATGCCGCTGCCCAGAGGAAGGGTGTGTTGTTTTGTGTATGTGTGTGTGGGTGTGTGTCTCTGTCTGTTTTTTGCCTATGTGTGTGTCCATGTGTCTCTCTGTTTGTGAGGCATGGATCTCTCCGACACTACAGCTGACATGTTGATAGCTGTGTAATGAAAATATTGTCACAGAGGATGTGGTTTTTTGCCGATGCACATTGCAAGAGGATAAGAGACAGAAAAAGTTTTGCTGACTTTCCACAGAACCCTCTTTACAAGACAACACAAAATGTGGACCTCAGTGATATTTTCTTGTTAGCGCAGTCATTGCTTTGGCTTGATTTTCAGACATATTTTATAGTGTGTGTGTGTGTTTGCGTGTGTGTGTGTGTGTGTATGCGTGCATGAACCAGACAGCTGTTGTGAAACCCACATTGTCGCAATAGGCTAGATGTCCTCTGTCCCAGAAGTCTGTTCAGTGTCAGATATGGAATGCGTGCGTAACATCATCCGTAATGTTAATCCTACTGTAGCTGTGGAAGAAGAACCACTCCACTTCAACCAGTCATAAAGAGAGAACAAGCACATCTACAGTTTCACTACACCAGCATATAACCCCACCTGTTTCATATGTTAGCACCATTGAACTGAACCAGTGACTAATATAGAACATTGTAAATGCCAGTTTAATCTGCAGCATCTGCTGAATCTGCTGTGGCAACAGACATTGTCATTATGTAGGTTTGGCCTAGTTTGATTTGCCAAGTGATATGGTCAATAATAAAAGACTGTTTGCTTCACTTAAAAGGACACTCCACCATTTTTCAACCTTGTCTCCATGAATCAGTCCTCAGTGGTGGATGCTGTTAGATGGTGCTGTTTTTGTCTGGAGAAAAGCTGTTTGAAGCTCCAAAAATCCTTTATGGGCCCTGTTCACACCTGACTGCGTCTCCACATGGGTCTCCAGTGATATAAACACGTACATAATTTCCACTTGCAAAGACCAAATGCGTTGTTGTAGAAGAAGAAATAAAAACAATACAGAAAGGGTCTATTCCTTGGCGTGTTCCAGGCAAACCATATCGCCCAAGATGTTTGATGCACTCGTAATATATCTCTATGGGCTTTTCGAAATTTTCAGACGTCGTGGACAGCCAGCTGAATGTGGTCTGAGCGATCGGATCTCAATGCGTCCTCAATGCGTCTTGGGTGCGTTCACACCTGTACTTAGAGCTGTTGACTTTGTTGCCTCAGTCCACCAGTCCTTCCGTCCTGCAGCTAAATGTCAAAAATCCATTGGAAGCAAATGGAATATGTAATACTTTGTTTTCTGTAGTGACATTATGAAATGTATGTTGTTTCTGCCTTGTTTATTCTTATTGTTATCATGCCTCAGTCTCTAAATAGTCTTTTTGCCGTGTGTCTGTTCCCCTCAGTGCTCAGAGGCTCAGAAGCTCCTGAACATCGCCAGAGAGCTTCTCCACACTGAAGAGGCCTACGTCAAGAGACTCAACCTCCTCGACCAGGTAACTTTGTGCCACTGTGTGAGCATGGACCTCCGCTCTCTCCTATATTGGGAAGTGTGTGACAGTGTGTTTGGGTGCCTGTGGCCCAAATCTCCATCTCCTAATTGTGCCAGTGGTCTTAGTGATTGTGAGCTGGATTAAGACTAGCACTGTGATCCACTGGACAACAACCCTTCCACTGTTGACTGGATTACTCAGTGTGGGCATGGTCATGTGAGGAAGTGTGTGAGTGTGTGTGAGTGTATGAGTGTGTGTGTGCTGGGTATGTGTTTGTTTTTTTCACAGCTAATTTTGCCACCTCATCAAGTCCAGTTATTTGTGCTTGTACCTATAAATGTGCACATATTTGGGTGCACTTGTGTATGTGTGTGTGTGTGTGTGTCATTGCAGTCTCATGACCTCACAGTGTTCCTTAAGCACTTATGTGTACAGCCTGGATTAAAGACAGTGTCAAGTGATTTTTAGCTAGGCTGATAATCAGGAGAGAATTTCAGGATGTTTCAGTTTGTTGAACCAACTTTACAAGTCTGAGCTTCAAATTTCACACAATAACACTGGACCTGCAGTCAAACCAGTGTCACTTTTTCATTTCCACCAAAATCAGTTAACTCATATTGCAAAAATATATATATATATGACGATTAGAGCTGTACTTTACTTGATATTCAACTTACCATCGGTCATTGATTCTTTATCAGTAACATCTGAACAGACATGCTATCAATGAAGTAATAAAGAACTCTTCTGTATGATGTGGTCATTTATACGCTTTGAATTATTTCAAATGATCAATATTGCCAAATTGGTTGGTGTAGCCGCCAATTAATTGAGACTAGAGGTGAATGGAGCGGGTTAGCCATGGAGGATATATTGCTTGAGCTACCAAGGCTGCTCAGCCTTGAGTGGGAATTCACTTCCATGCAAGCTCTTATCTCCTAAATCCCACTTCCTGTAATACTCTTTGGTCATCCTCCAGACCCAGCTCTTACTCCCTTACTATCTTACTCCTTTACAAGTTATGACCTCCTCCTGTACTCTGCTCTGTTAATTATACTGTCTGCTCTATTTCTCTTCCAAGCTTATGTTTCTACCTTTTGTTTGCTCTTTTTGCATTTTTATCAACAGGCCACAGTGTTTTCAGTAGATTAACCTATTATTTAGTATATTATAGTATTTTTCTTTACTACGGTTTGTAATGAGAACTTACTACCTGAGGTTTAATCTTCCTCTTTATTCAGTTCATGTGATAGAGAAGATATACAATTACCCTATCACAGAATAGATATGGTTTATTTGCTAGTGAGGCCACAGAAACCTCACAGCTACTTCCTGTTTTTGTCACAACGCCCTCACACAGCACTGGTTTCCATAGTAACAATACTGCCAGTCTGTGACTGACATTGAGTTGAAAGGTTATGATCTGATGGATGAAGCAATGTATCACAGGAGTTATGATGCATCACATCAATGATTACAAAACTGAAAACATATTTACAGGACATTTCAAGAACATTATCAATGGTTTGGTTTATTGCAGGCTCATGACCATGAATGTATGTCAGCTGCCAGTTACATTAAAACAAATCCAAGGTGGAGATACGAACAGGAAACTTTCTGTTTCTGTGTATCTTTCAAATTTTGGGTTTTTTGGAACAGTTGCATTAGCTCTGCAATGCTTATATATCCTGTGTGTTTCCTGCTCTGCTCTTTTTAGGTATTTTGCACTAAGCTGACAGAGGCTGGAATCCCTCAGGAAGTCATTACAGGGATCTTCTCCAACATCTCTTCCATCTACTGCTTCCATGACAAGTTCCTGCTCCCCGAGCTCAAGACACGTATCACTGGAGAATGGTGAGCAGTTGTCCTTTGTCCAATTGGCCTTCATGTAAAGTCAAAGGCTTTCTGTTGGTAGTTCTGTAGTTGTTGGTCAAATGGCATCAGCGTGATGTGGCTGTAGAAGAGGTCTGACTCTGTAGTGGTCACGTGGTCCGTTGGTGTTGGCTATAAACCTCAGACAGCTGGCTGGCAGTGGGGGGCGTCATTGTCAGGCTTTTGGTGGGTGTTGTGTTGGCTGGCTGGGTTTGGTTTGCGTTTGGTGTGTGTGTGTGTGTGTGTGTGTGTGTGAGAGAGAGAGAGAGAGAGAGAAAGAGAGAGAGAGACTTGCAGAATGGGGGCATTATCTGCCTTTTTTCACTGAGCAGGAAATTTACTGCCAGTGTGTGTTATTGTGCCAACGTCAGCCATCCTTGGTACATAATGACTCCTCTGGAGAGCTGTGTTGAGCAAAGTCACCTGCCACATAATGGCACCCCCGCACTGCGCTCTTGAATTCACTGAAATATATTAGTTTAAATATTAAGACTCTATTATACTATGTAACTATTACACACAGACATGCAGATACACAGACATGCACATTGACAGACTTAAAAAGCACGCCGGTATGGTCAAGGGGTTAAGACAGATCCTGTTCTTAAGATGGTATCCAGGAGAAATTAGTCTCATCTCTCACAAACCTCTCCATTATGAACTTCTCAGATGGGGCCTACCGAGCAACTGTGAGGCAGACAAACATAAAAGGCTGACATCAAATCACTCTGCTAGTCTGCTAGTTACAGCAATATAACCTTTGTTGGTTTGAAAATGTAAATCTACTCGCGCGGCCTTTAAGAAGACAACGTCAACAGCATAAACGTTAAAAGAATTTAAGAACAAATATGAGAACTTTGCTTTCAAGAATCATATATTTTCTTCAGAAGCAAAATAAGAAGAAAGTTAATAAAATACTTACAAATTTCTTAAGATTAAAGTTTCCAAAAAATAAAAAATACCACAGAAGAAGAAGTTTTTGTGAATCCAGCCCCAGATTCTTCATCCACGTGTCTGTTGTGTGTGCTGTAGGGACTCCAACCCTCGTATTGGAGACATCCTCCAGAAATTGGCTCCATTTATGAAGATGTATGGAGAATATGTGAAGAACTTTGACCGAGCCATGGACTTGGTCAACACCTGGACACAGCGCTCCTCACAGTTCAAGAGTGTGGTCCAGAATATACAGGTAGGTGTGTGTGTGTGTGTGTGTGTTGCTTCACAGAAGACATCTGTGTTTTTGCTATAAATTTGTTCACGTCCGTCTTTGTGTCTGACCCAACAGAAACAGGATGTGTGCGGGAACCTGACGTTGCAGCATCACATGTTGGAGCCCGTCCAGAGGATCCCACGCTACGAGTTGTTGCTGAAAGACTACCTGAAGAAATTGCCCGATGACGCGCTCGACAGAAAGGATACAGAGAGTGAGCCTCAGATTTTAACACACTGCTCAATCAGGACAGCTTGTTTTATCATAACTCTCAACCCAATCAACCACAGGTTACCAAGAAATCTAACATTATCATTTCCCGTCTTCCTGTCGTACTGCAGCTGTGTCATCCCTCATTACTTCCCCCATTCTCTCTCCCCCTCCACTTACACTTGCCTCTGCTTCCCCTGTACCAATGGTATATGTAATTTCACCTGTAATTGTTATTATATAGTTGCTACTAAAAGGCCTTTGGGCAATAGTACATTATAGCCTCATGCTGCATTGTCCATGTCATACGTATGTCTTTGTGTGAGTTTCATCTACTGTATGGGAGAGACAGACTAGATTACATCAGGGTTTTTCCTGGCTCAGGTGGTGCCTAAGTGAGGCCCGACTGGCCAACTTGACACCCAGACCCTTCTATTCCTATGTTATGCATAGACTTAAATAACACTGCCATAGTTGAGGGATACTTGAGGGAGCTTTTAGATCATCAGTTTAAAACTCACAAAAACTACCCGGATATACTCTATGCCCAATTAAAACATGTGAGTCTATAGAACAGAACATGGTTTGTCAGAGGGTAACGGTTTCTAGGCTGGGATTGGTCAAGCTACATACGAGGGAGGGGTTTAGCAGAGGGTCAATTGGTTTACTTACTCATATTAAAAATAAAAGTAATTTTGAGCTGTTGTGTTTCAGCTAGGTCAGTGTATTTTCTCCTGACTGTGTAGTGGTAGCTGGCTGCAACATAACCAGGAGAGTCTACCAGCTAGAAAGATCCCTCCCCGTAAAGTTACAACAACAAAAAAGCAAATTTACGTGTTTCGTTATCCATAACACACATATACACATTTCACTTTGGCTCTCTGGATTTATGGCAGTTCGCAAACCAATGTAAACCATCTCACAATCCACCCTTGTGTCCTTCCTGAAAAGGCTTTTATTTCAATGTCATTTTAAATTCAATTTTCAAATTTTTTTCTTTAAGCGGCTCAAAATTACATCTAGGCAGCCCACCCAAGATTTTACAATGCAGGAAAACCCCTGTACATGTCAGGGCCTCACTCTGTATGCCTAGAATTACACTTTACATCCCCCGGTGTCATCCCAGGAACCTCAGGTCCCCTAAACTGAACAACTTTTATTCACTCTGTTGTTTGGAGTCTAGGGCTTCTCTCAGCCTCCTGTTGAACTGTAGTTCATCACAGAGTGATTTGGCCTCATTTCCCCCTGGCTGCATGTCTCTACTGTTTATGTAGGCCATGATTAAGATGGCTGACTAAGGTGCAGAGACACATTAGTACTAGGCTCTCTACTGGCTGAAAGCTAGGTTAATGCACAGAGTGTGTTTAATGTAACAAGTGTGTGTGTTTAGTGTTTGATCATGTAAAATTACCTTGACAGGACTGGTGTGACGGCCCTGACACTTAATCTTCCTGTCCAGCGTACATATATCATAGCAAGAGTGTGTGTGTGTGTGTGTGAGAGAGAGAAAGCTTTATAGTTGTCAACTACGTGTGTGTGTCTGATGATACGCAGACCAGTTACACTCAAACATTGGATCTTCTGTTTGTTAACACTGGATTTAATGCTAACATGCTGGTGTGCTCGTGTGTGTGTGTGTGTGTGCGCGTGTATGTGTGCGCGTGCATGTGTGTGTGTATGTGTGTTTGTTTGTATTGTATTACAGAGGCACTGGAGCTAATCTCTACTGCAGCTAATCACTCCAATGCAGCAATCAGGAAAATGGTGAGAATTTGCTCAACGCTACCCTCTGTCCCCGTCTCCCTCTCTATCGTAGCCCATCTGTCATCTCTCTCTTAAATAACCTCTTAACAGTCTTCTACTGTCTAATTGTCATCAACATTATAATAACCAACCAATTTGTTGCTCAATCAAAGAGTTGCTGATACTGTACTGTCAGGCAGCAACGTTGCAGGGGTTAGTGGGAGGGAACAGGTTGAATTGGTACAGACAGGAAGTTGCCGTTTCCTGCCTCGGGTTTCACAGCCTGCGGAAAGCTGACTGTCTTTCTAACACTCATCCTCCTTCCTCTGTCTGGCCACTCTAATTTCTTACATCCTTCAAACAATGTTGAAACTCTAGATCCCATAAAAGTTTGTATCAATCAATATAGAAATATTATACCTGCTTTCTACCTTACTGACAACTCCTTGAATGAGAGTTTTCCAGCTAAGCTGATATAACCCCCTCTGGCGGAGTGTGGCTTATAGCTTCATCTATCTTCTCACACATTCTTGAGTGCCTCGTCTTATCTGTCTTGGCTGTGTTCATCCCGTTGTTCCTGCTGCTTAATGTTTTCAGGAGAAGATGCACAAGCTGCTGGAGGTTTATGAGAGGCTAGGGGGAGAAGAAGACATAGTAAACCCAGCCAATGAGCTCATTAAAGAGGGACACATCAAGAAGATGTCAGCTAAAAACGGGACAGCACAAGACCGATACCTCTACGTGGTGAGATACCAAAAGGTTATAAATAACATAACGAAATAAGAGTGGTGGAGGATGTTTTTTTCATCTGTGGTCTCTCTGCTTCTGCTCTAGTTCAACAACATGGTGCTATATTGTGTGCCTAAACTCAGACTGATGGGACAGAAATTCAGTGTCAGAGAGAGGATCGACATCGCTGGCATGGAGGTGCAGGATACACTTCTTATCCTCTTATGTCTGATGTTTTTGTCCTAGAGGGTGTAGATTAAATTTCTTCTGGTTCTTCTGGCTTCAGGTGCAGGAGAATGTCAAGCAGAACCTTCCTCACACGTTCGTCATCATCGGCAAACAGCGCTCGCTGGAGCTGCAGGCCAGGTAAAGACCTTTGCATCAGCCTCGAAACAAACATTGTGCTCCATGAAGTAGAATGTAAAAATGTGCTATGGCGGTGTAAAATGGAAATATGTTCATCACGATTCAAAAGTAGGTTCGTTCTCTAACCGAATGACCTTAGATAATTGTTTTGTAATTGTTTGAAAAGTCCAATTCTTTGTGATGGTGTGGGATGTGTACCGTGTGGTCGATCTGAGGGTCTTTCATTTGTTTTACAGGACAGCAGAGGAGAAGGATGATTGGATTCAGGTAAGGATCACACACATGCTTACATACACACACACACACACATGCATATGTATGCACACACACACACTCTTTCTAACTCTCTCATGCACACAGACAGAGCATTTTGGAATCGTGCCTCCTCAGTTCTGCTCTATTAGGGAATAGTAGAAGAGAGGTTTCCTTCCTCGCACTCATTGTGTGCGTTTGGGAATTATATTCTCTCATAAAGCCTCTCATTATTGCTCATTTAGCCCATTATAGCTGAGTAAAGCTGATTAAAATTCTTCATGGGCTAGAGGAGGGGCGGGCATACTGCAGAGAAGGTTTTTGTGTGTTCAGTGTGTATGTGTGCATGAGAGAGAGGCTGAAATAGTTTTATTAGGCAAAGAGTCTGAAGTGAATAGAGAGCATTCAGAAAACTGAAGGACAGTGGAATTTGATCTCAAGAGATGTTGGAGGGAGAAGGAAGCTTTCTACGCACAACTAGCTGGACTCTGGACTCTGGACTCTGACACGGGCCTCCAGGCTGTAGCAGCAGGACCATGATGCTGTTAGAGCTGTGATGTCATTGCTGTTGTCATTCCTTTGTAGCGTGGACAGGCCAGACGACAGCGTGCCACAGATGCTTTCTTTGTTCGCCATTCAGACAGGGAAAGGGAAGGCTGCTTTCTCCCTCCCTTGCGCTTTTCTTTCACACTTCATTCGCTTTAAACCCTTCAGGATTCTGTCATGGTGTAAGATCACACACTGATACATCAAGATGTGTTAATCTGAGCCGTTTAATTAGTTTCCTGTGTTTCTATTTCCTGAGATTTAGCGTGCTTAGTATGTCATTGGTTTTATTACGAGCACGAAAAGAAGAAAATGCGTTCAAATGCTGAAATCTCTAATCAACTCCCCTCTCTTCTATTGTCTTTCCCTTCTCTTTCCTCCTGATCTCTCCATCCTCCCTCCCTCTCCCCCGTCCTCTATCTCCCACTACCACTTCTCTCTCTCAGGTGATTCTAGCCACTATTGAGAGGCACAAACAGAACAGTGAAACGTTCAATAAAGCCTTCAACAGCTCCTTCTCCCGTGAGGATGACCACCAGCCCGACTCACCGGTCAGTCATCCTGTTCATTGATCACACAATCAATAGGCCATCCTACACAATGAATGTCGATCACGCGAGGCTAGTGGTACACCAATAGAGTGTGTCATAGTCTGGTCGTTGTCTGTCCGAAGTACTCACCATCTATGGATGTCGTAGTATGATAAAGAAGCTCTTTCTTTCCAATGGTGACAGTCACACGTATAGTGTCTGTGAGTCTTGAGCTTCCCAGAACTCCTCCATGACCTAATAGGGGAAGCCCAACACACAGTGTATACAAAACTCTTATGGATCTCCTCTGACCCACTTTGGGCTGGCTGGAGCTGGACCCTGGCCAAACTTGACATAAACCAGAGGAGCAGATTCAGTGGGTCCTGCCTGACACCTAGTGGTAGAGATGTCAAACTGCAGGTGGAAGCTGCTGGTGTTTAGTGTGTTGGTTCTTCTCCGCAGGGTCCCTGGAGTAACACATCCATGGACTCCGATGGTGAACGACTACATGAAAGGGTAAGTTGAAAACAATGTCATTAATATTGATTCTAAAATATAGAAATCTAAAACCTTTTTACTAACAAGCTAATGCATGAAGTAGTCATAAAGTTTAGACCATTAGATTATTATGAACACATTAACACACTCTCGGGGCAAGGCTGAAGTGTGGTACCCTTTATGTGTGCTTTGCTGTGTCAGTGGTATCACCAGGTATTGTAACATTGGCCGGTCAGTGAGAACAAGGCTATGGTACATTGATCTCAACCTGGTTGTGTTTGTGGTAATGATGCTGATTTGACAACTGCCATGAATCTATCCTCTCCACTGGTCTGTAAAAAGGAAGAATAGTTTGTCCTCAATACTTCAAATGCTCTCCTGTTATCTGTAGCTGACACAGCCAGTTCTGTCTGTCTGTGGAAACATGGCACAATCAGGAGATGAATTTCACACTTCATCCCACATTGCATCTGCAATAACAACCTGGCAGCCTGTACTGCTATCGACACCTCCATCTGATCCATTTTAGCTGTGTTCAGAGGCAGAGTGTTGGAGGGGTAATGTAGACATACAGAGGATAAACCAAGACAAGCCCCCAGACATTTCCCTTTCAGTTAGGTTGTGCTGGAATTGAACAGACCAATGCCCTTGACGCACCACTCCTGCCTTTCTTTTCCAGAAGAGTTCCAGGAAGAAGGAGAAAGAGAAGCAGACGTGTAAAGGCTGCAACGAGAGCTTCAACTTCACTAAGCGCAAACACCACTGCAAGTCCTGTGGAGCGGTGAGCACAGATGGAGGAGGGTGGGATGGAGAGAAGTCAGGGCAGGAGTGGAAAAATTCTTTTGGACAATTAACTATGAACGTCTGTGAGGTTTTTCAGCTCTCTCTCTTTCTCTCTGTCCTTCTGCAGGCCATCTGTGCAAAGTGTTCAAAGACCTTGGACAACAAGACGAGTCGAGTGTGCCCAGAGTGTTTTGAAGCCAGCCTCAGCCTGGAGACTCTAATAGGTGTTACTGAACAGAAAAGAAAAGCTGCCCCTGAGGTGAGACACTTTCATGAACACACACACACTGAGTAAGACAGAGCAGTTGTGTACACAATCGCTCAGTTTCTGACTGGATTCATGCCAGACGATGGGATCCACATCTCCCAGTGTACCAGCAGTCAATGTCAACCAGTGTTCAGCAGCCTGTGCTGCTGGCCACAGACGACAGCATAGAGCAGCTTGGAAGAAGCACGGTCTTAATAAGTCCAGTACAGTTTCTTTATTGAATCCAAGAGTCATTGTATAATTCAACAGTATACCCCTTTCTCTTTGCATGGTGCACAGACACACATACACACACACACACCATACTTACACATATAAATAGTACACCTGGAAAGATCAAGTAATCCCTTCTTGATGACAAATATGATAAAGAGATCTTAGGTAGGGGCTTAGGGAGGACCAGCCTTCTCCGCTGACTCAACAGTCTGGGTGCTTCAGGCATGTAGATGTACTTCCTACTCCTGTCACACTGAAAAGCTGACTGCCGTATTTTCCACATCTACGTACGTGACTCCGTCTCATGATTCTGATGATTCTGGTTCACTCGGTGCAATATAATTCTCTCTATCCAGTCTCTAACTCTTATCTAGTGTACCTCAACAGGATCACCGTAAAATGGCTGTCTGCAGTAACACTAGTCACCACGTGGGGGCGCAGTAGGCCATATCAGGGGCAGACAAGGGGCAGCAGGGGCAGGAACACCTGTGCCCATGTACAAATCTCACTTTGTCCTACATTCTCTAGTTAAAGGCTGTTACATAACGGTGCACCATGGAGGATCCATCCATTTGCTCATCAAATTTAAATCCTGAGAACGTGATACAGATGGATTTACAACAAACTAATTCAAATTAACTTCAAACTGGCCTCTTCGTGACAGGGTCGGTTTTCAATGCAGGGGATTTAAAAGTCATGCAGTCAGTATCTGAAGCAAATATACAACAGCAGCTATACACCGGTAAGACGTAGGTATGGCCAAACAGCGGTTGTACTGACTGTATATACTGTATTTATTATGGTGCCTCTTTAGAGACAGACATCCTTGACGGGGGAGAACTGCCTGCTGTGTGGCCACCTCCAGCTGCAGGAGAAGGGCAAGAGCTGGACCAAAATGTGGGTGGCCGTCACCAAGGCAGAACCGCTGGTGCTCTACTTGCAGAGCAGTGGACAGGTAAGGGTTAAACCCCGGCACACTCTGAATGTGTGTGTGTGTGTCATGATCCTGCTGTTTGTTACCACCTGTTTTAGGATTCTGTATAAAATAAGGATATAAAATAAGGATTGTGTGAATAAATGAACATGAGTGTTTTTTTTTTACCTGTGTGCTTGACTGTACCTCTGTATGCCAGGCTATTCTATATGTCCTGTCTGCTTCCTGTCTTTGTAAACAGGATGTCTGTACGATATAGTCGTCTCTGGGTGCATCAGTAGTGTGTACACGTCACATCTAACCAATCCTGAGTGTGCCAGGTTGTCTGTGCACTGTCTGTGCACTGTCTGTGCTCTGTAGATTTGGGCCAGGAGGATTTGGTTGTCCTGAATCTGAGCTCAGGTATAGCTGCTGTCGGTGACACTACTCAGCCGTCTGACAGGGTTTTAGCATGCACTGACCAGATGAAGTGCTCTTTGGATTTAGTTCCTTGAAACGTTGGAGCAATGTATGGAGGAATAAATCTGCTCAGAAACTCCCAAGGAGATTTATATAAATAGTGGTTGACATGGCTGCTTAACAAGATTCCCAAAGCAGTCCTGTTTGGAAAGCCTTTCATTGGAGACTGTAATTCTCTCTCATTGTGGATGGCACAGAGGGAAGTCCATCTGTAAAGCCTCCACCCGTGTCATTTCCAATACTAATATCCCAATCCCACTGCAGAAAGCTGCCATTCCAAAGATTAGGATTAATGAGAGTTGGATGAGTGTTTCCTGATTACACGGAAAGCAAAGGGAAAGAGGGGGAAGGGAGAGGCCAGGGTTTACTACACATGCCTAGTGGAATATATCCCATCTGGTGAGAGGAACTGTCACTGATACAGATATGCATTAAAATAATGAAACTGTCAGAGTGCTTAGTCAACAGTATTGCATCATGCATTTGTAGTAACATGCATCTGGTGAAATAGACCCAATGCCGAACTTCCTGATTTGCTCTGATTGGCTAGTTTTACTCATCTCTCTAGGACTCCAAGGGGGCGCGGGCGGTGCCTCTGCCAGGGTTCGAGGTGACCGCGGTGTCACCATCGGCAACCGAGAAGTCAGAGGTCAGACACGCATTCCGGCTGAGTCACACCCAGCAAGCTTTGCTCTTCAGCGCCCAGGATGCAGAGCTGCAGGCCAAGTGGGTGGACCTTCTCTCCAAAGCCGCCCGTGGAGAAACGCCCGCAGATGCACCGACCAGCCTGACTGAGCACAGGAAGAGCCAATAGAGCGGCCATGTTGAGGCCACAGGACTCTCTCTCCCCTTCCCACCCTCTCCTGTGTACAGAGCACACATTACTTGAATTCATTTTACCTTGGCACTTTTTGTTTTTTCCTTTAAAAGGACCACTCATTCCTTCCTATGCCACTCCTGTCCTCAAGACCACACAGCTCCTTCTCTCTCCATATCTCTCTCTCTCTATGCCTCTCGCCAACTCAAACAGAAGACCTGTGCCACCATGCCACCACCGCCACTTTATGTGTGGTTACGTTTTATTAGGATATTTTATTTCTCTCAGTGATGTCCATGGTCTGAGAGGAACAATGAAAAACTCTCATGTTTTATTTGTAATATAGCTGAAGAAGGCATTTAAGATGGTTCCTGTATGATTTTTTTTAAAGATGAAGTTCCTTGTACATTATGCGACTGTGTTGTGAAGCATTAACTCCTGTGTGTCTGTCTTTCCTTTTGTGTGTGTGCGTGTGTGTGTGTGCGCGCGTGTGTGTGTGTGTGTGTGTGTGAGTGGGTGTTCCCCCCCCCTGTGTTTATTCAGTATTGAATGTTAGTGTAAAAACCCTGCGCCACTTCTCAACTCTCCCCATCCCTGCTCGGGACACGGTGGCAGCTCAGCGGGTATTGTACAGTATGTATACTATAGTGTGTTGTAAGGAAACAAAGAAAAGAAGACATTTTAACTTAAAAAGACACAGAGACGTGTACGCTTGTGGCTGGCCACCTGATGCTCCCACTATCAGCCCCCACCTTACAGAAGCTCTCCCCAACCCCTGTCCCACATCACACACGCTGATCATGATTCCTTCCCCTCGTTGTCTTTGGGCTCTGCGACGTCTGATCTGAGTCGGCCGCCGGTTTGATCCGCAAATTCTCTTCATTGTTATTTTGAGAGTATGCAGCCAGAATAGGATTTTTTGGCCTCAATTCTGCCCCTGCAGGTTCAGTCCCTCAATATCTCCATTTGTACACATGCTAAATAAATCCTTTCCCCGTAGATCTCTCGGGTCTCTCTCCCACTCCTGCAGCATAGCAACTATTCTCCTGCTTCATTCTCATTGCTGATGTGACGGACATAAAGTACTGTAAGACTTTTCTGCCTTTCTGCCCCCCCCCCCACACACACACACACACCCTGCTCCCATCAACACCGGCTTTCAAGCAAAGTAGCAAACTCATCATTGGATCTCTATGTGCATGTAAACTCACTCATATTTATGTACCACGCTCTGAAACCTTGCCAAGTCCCTTCTCCCCCTTTTTTCGCCCAAAAATTCATTCTTGTTGTACTGTAAGTCAGCAGAGTCAGTATTGCGTGTTTTAACCTGGATTGTGCACAGTGGAAAAGCAGTCAAGCATATCAACAATAAATAGACATGCGGTTCATTCAGTACCGAACTGTCTGAGAAGATATTCAGTTGTCATGTGAGTTTCTGTTTCTGCTGATACCCCCTCCTCCCTCCCCCCTCTCTTTCAGATACACTTTCATAAAAAACACACACACACACACACACACACACAAAATGTTATGCTTGCTCTGAGTGCAAGTGAAAAACCAATCCGCAAACACTCTTCTCACTGAGAGATATAAACTGACGTTCACCCACTGATCTTTTATTGATATCAAACACCAAATAGCATATGAAATGCCAGCAGATTTTTGATTTAATATCTTGATGGGACGCAAGAGGATTATGGACCATTTTGTATATGTGCGTGTGTGTGTGTGTGTGTGTGTCTGCATGCGTGTCTGTTTCTTTGTGTGTTTGTGTGTTCTTGTTGCTAGGCTCATTACAGTTTTATTATTTCCATTCATTGTTCTGTTATCGTTTATTTTCTATTCCAATTTCCATTTCTGTTTAGCTTTAGGTTTCTGTTTTATTTTTGCTCCATACTTTTTTTAAATTTAAAGATAAAGTTTTAGTATTTTAGCATTGATGATTAATTTGTGAGGCCTTCGTTCCACTAAACTCTTCTAATGGCAAAGAGCAAAAACTGAAAATAAATAATGCACATTTAATTCTACTCCAGATCGTTTTAGAGGCAGAGTATAGTTTCGTTTCAGGTTTTTCCACCTTGCTGTTTTTTCAAAGCATTTTTTTCAATGCTTTGTTGTAAACTGTAATAACCTTGTCGTGTGAATGTTTTAATATGGATTTAAAACGCTGAACGAGAAAGATCCATAGCAACTGCGGGTACAGAAAAGCTTGTATTGACAAGAACTCAAAGCACAGCGTGCCTCTTGATGAACACACGTTGTATCGCCTGCTCTCGGCTGCAATATAGTCAGCTGTCACCATGAGGACTGCGCCGCAACTCCCTGTACTCTAGTGACTTAACATAAGCTTCTCAACATAGAAAGCAATAGAGGCAGAGCATTTAATGGCGGTCTCATTATTGACGTCTCAATCTGGAGTGAGAAGATAATGATCCCAGAGCCACAGGAATATAATGTCTTTCATGGTTTTCTGCACTACAGAGTGACCATGCTCCAAGTACGAGCTGTTCTAGGGAGCAGCCTGTTCACAATGACAATATATGATAAGGCATTCATGCTCTTCAGTCTCAGGCGTTGGGTTACGCTGGTGATCTCGTGTAGTTGTGAGAAAATGTTAGTTATGATTGGATGTTTTATATGTTCGCTAACAGCATGTGAGAGACACACTGTAGGGACTGGATTAAACTACAGCTGATTTCAACTCTCAGATATGTGCATGAGGCGTGGGATGGGTGTAGACACACTGTTGCAGCTGCCTCGGGCCCATTTTTACATCTTGACTTCATTCAGTTTCATCTTCTCGCTTTCTGCTTTGTGACAACTATGTAGTCATCACACTTTCACACTGCCTGTTTGCACTTTTTGTGTTCAGCCTGTGGGCATATACTTATTGATGTGCATTTGCAAAAAAGGATACGTGACAGCTATTGATAGGTGGTGTGAACCATAGCTTTTTTATTTAACAATTCAACAGAGAGTGTCAAGATGATGAATTAGAAAGCTGTGGTGCAGAGATAGAGAGCAAACTGCTGACTGTTTCCCTTCTGTCATAGTTTTACATACTGTACAGCTAGAACAGAGTGGAGCAGGGTGGGTTTTGTGTCTACTTCAGGACAGAGACCATGCTGAGATAAGCTCTCATCATCTCTCCAGAGTCCTCTCCAAGAAAACTCACTCTCTGTGTTGTTTTTTTGCAACTAAGCTTTGACTTTTTTTTTTTGTAAAGGCAGGTTTTGAGCAGCCTTTCTCTCCCTCAGCAGTAGAATTGGAAGATCAGAGGGTTGACAACTCAGAGTATGTGGCAAGAAGCGGCTTTGCCTTTTCCTAATTGTTTGTGAAAGCATATTTTCTTGTTGTGCAAGGATTCTGTAGAGGTTTACGCTCCTCTGTCTCACACCCTTCTCTTGTTTCCTGTGCTTCAGTGTGTGTGTGTGTGTGCCTGAGCCTGTGCACAATTGGTTCCACCAAGGTTGCTGTGGGACTCTAACATGTGTTGGATTGCCCTCTATAAGAGGCCTCAAGGCTTGCCTTAATAGCTCTATTCATCAAGCTCTACGAATGAACACAAAAGACAAGGTTGGTTGAATGGAGTCATTATTGTTGCCAGGAAGTTAATAGAGAACAGTTGTAGGTGAGGCAGAGGAAGGGAATTTCAAATGAAGATAATATTTGTTCAGGTTTGCAGGTTGTGGCCAGGATTATGTAAGACTTGTTCTCCTCTCCACCAACAGCTGAGGAGAATGGTTTTAATGGGAAAGCTGTCATATGCCACTGGAGCGTAAGCCTCTTACCAGCTGTGTGTGTGTCTGTGTGTGTGTCTGTGTGTGTGTCTGTGTGTGTGTCTGTGTCTGTATGGCC
>CABFOQ010052497.1:8515-29418 GCA_900660455.1 Gephyroberyx darwinii
TTTTAGTTTTTCTCTGATGGGATGCTGCTCATATAAAGTTGTTTTTCTCCTCTTTGGCTCCCAGCTCTTGAGATTGGCATCATATAGAGGACCTGGACCAGAGCGAAACAAAAGGTCACCCGAGTTTAAAAAAAGAATAAAATCAGTATTGGATGGCAGGGACTCTGAGAATTGACATGCTCTATTAAGTCCCTCCGGCTACCGGGGTTTGACTCACTGAGCCCTGAAGAGAAAGCTCCTCTTAACCCTGCGGAATGGCAGCAGCACCCTCAGGACGGTGGAGTTCCCGCTGAGTTCGGAGAGGAGGTTAAAATTAACAGTGTCAATATATCATAAAATATTCATCTGTCAACATGCTGGGCCACGAGTCCCTGATTTATTCAAGGACTGCTGCTTGGTTTTGAACAATGGCTGCCCGGCACTCACATTTCTCCCATGTTCAAAACCAGCACTTTGATTGAAAATCAAACACAAATTCACACTGTAGAGTGAACAACTGTAGGTGGCCTGGGGTTCAACTGATATGGATCTTTGAAGGAATACCGATACCGATAATTTTTGTATTGAAGCTGCTGATAGCCGATATTTTGTGCCAATATTCAATATCTTTAAATTTGAGCATTTACATGTCAAACAATTACAAGTATTTTATTCTTGTCAGGGTGGAAAAGCATCTGAAACAGCATTTAGCCCATCACGGGACACTGAAACTCTGAAACCCAGACTAATGAAATTCTTTTAGGCAGGGCAACCAACCACACCTATTCAACGGTAGGGAAACTGGGAGACATTACCAACTTAGATGAAGAATTCATGAAAAAAGACATCACTGAACAATTAAATGAATAAAGAAAATGTGCAAAGAAAATAAAATGTAACTGCATGTTTCACATTGTTTTTGTGTAGCTGTGTTATGGGAGGAGCTTCCAGTGTTTCTTCAGAATTAGTTAGTTATGTTAGTTAAGTTAATGTTATGCAGAAAAACAATCAGCTTTTTTCCATTTTTTCCATGCGTGTCTACACAGGCTTGAATCTGTTTAATTAAATGCTTGGCACGCTGGCAAACGTTCACTCTCAGCTTTCAAGAGGAAATAATACAAAAGAAAACTTAGCAAATACGCTGTTCAAACAACTAGCCATGCCTCTGACCTTGAGGCCGTTCTGTACTGTGCGCCAAATGAGTGAAGTGTATTCTTTTCTTACTAATGGACAGCCTAATCTCTGACCTTTCTGTTGTACAAGAACTACGTCAGTGTACCGTTTGTGTCCTGTAGTACCTGAATGCAGATGAAACTGCATCAATAGAGCTGAAAAGTGCCCATCCCCTTCAGTAGCCTTGGGTCTGGAAGTAAAGTGAAGAAAATGCTTTACTTTAAGCTTTGTACTGGACCAACTCGCTACGAGATGAATCATGAGCTTATAACAACTAGATTCATGAAAAATGAAAAAAGCCAACACTGTATGCATAACATTTTTGAGGAGGGAAGTACTCATCCCATACAAATTGCAAGTGACAACATTGATTCCCTCTCCCTCATTTTCAACAGTGATAATAAATAAATAAATAAATAAATAATACAAATAAATAAATTCTAAATAATATTATAATATAATGATGTAATAGTGATTGTTGATTTGTTGTGGTTTCCCCTGCATGTACACTCATCTGTCAAAAAAGACATCGTGCCTGACAGGTTGCTAACTGACTAACGTTACTGCGCTCTGGTCTGGCTGCCAACCATGTGCAACTTTGGAGCGGGTAATGTTTCTATGGTAACAGCGACTTCTGCGATTGGTGGGAACTCGCTAAAGTTTGTGGGTAGTGTAGTATTTCACAAGGAACTCAGGTATTAAACCTGATTTCTTAACAACAAAGGTGAAATCAAACCGACTGATGGCTTCTACTGGAGCATATATGGTTGTTTGACAATCCGACAGCTGATGGTACGTCTACCTTACACTGTTAAAACTTTACGGCTAATAATAAAATTCCCTCTGGGGGAAAATGAATGGAAATTACTTCCAGAGTCAGCACTATACCAAATGACTGGCAGGATTTCTGACCAAGCCTGAACACCAAGGCTCCTCTCCGAAATGAGAGTCGGCCTTTCAAGTGGGTTTGGCAGGGCTGTTACCTCGTGTTAGACTCTGACCTTTGTGATGGATACTCAGCCCAACGGTGCAGCAGCGCCTGACAGCTAGGATCTTGGCATTTCTGCTGCTGCAATGAACTGCGTTAAATTGTAACCTCGTTTGAGACACGTTCCCTCACCTTGGCTGTGGTTGTCTGTTTAAAGAAACCCCCTATTTCCCACAGCGAGTGTTCTGTTTAAACTGTGGTAGTTCTGTGTTGTTTAAAATATGCATTTTTGTTGGGTTGAAGACTCGATGGATCCTGCCTCGATTACGAACAATAAAAGGATCTTTTATGTTATGATGTTTTAAGTGGTTTTCACAACTTTCACAACTTTCACAACTTTTATTAACTATGTTCAATCAGTTTGTTATTGGGCTCTTTTGTTACTACTTCCAGTACTACATTTTAATGGTGTCTCTTGAGAATAAAAAAACCCCCAACAACAGTCGGTTAATAAGGAAATAAATACCAACACTCACTCCTGCCTGTGCAAAAATGAATTGATAGCTTTTTAATTAAAGCAAAAATGTATTATTTTCGATTTATTCTTATTTATTTATTATTAATTAGCATTATTTATTAGTAGTAGTTAAAGTTTTAATTAAAGTCATGTATTTTGTGTTAAAATTCAGACCAAGATCCCTCTTACTGTGAGATTCACAGCAAGGACACAACATGTTTTGCACCCCTCTTCTCAATTACAGAAGGGAAAACGAAGTGTAACACTTTACACTTTCCCCCATCTGATGCATGTATCGCCTCTGACTGTGCTCAGCTCATTTATGATTACTGCTGTACAATGTGCAATAATCCATATTGGTCAGTGTACAAAATAATTGGTGAGGTAAACCCCTACTGTAGCTGTATTCAACTCTCCTGTAAAGCAAATATCAGGCTACACAGTCATAGATCTACAGAGTCACTCCTCAGATGGCACCATTCGCCAGTTACCTACCCTAGCCAACAGCGGTATGCGGCACATCATTGGGGTTATCAAGTGGGCACCTTCCTTCACCGATGTTTCGTCAAGTTCGGCCCATGATACCTCAAGAAGGCTTAACTGTGTATTCCAGCGTCCTGGAAACACCCCCCTCTATGCCACCACCTCACAACTTCCTTTAACCCTCGCCATCTAATGCCTGCCATCAACCTAGCATTACCCTAGTCTTGGTTAGCCTTGATCCTAGCCTTGACCTAGCATTAGCCTAGCCATACCAGTACAGGCCTGCCTAACTGATACATCAACACAACTAGATAACACAGCTAAACAGTGTGTGTGAGTGTGAAGGGAAGGGAGGATTCGAACCCTGTATAGGGTAAGGGGTGGGGGTTGGGGTGAGTTAACTCTGGTTGGATACTATTCCCGGGTTAGGGAAAGGGGTGGTCGTCCCCTGGTTCGGGTATGAGGAGTGTGTGTGTGTGTGTATGTATGTGCCACCATGCCTATACTTGACTGATGGGCACTTCCCTAGTTAGCAGTACAGACCCTCAATGCCACAGTACAACACAGTACAATCCCATAAATACAGCCACAGAGTGTAAGTAGGAAATGTAACTAGGAAAAAATGGAAAATGTGTAGGAACCCAGGGAGAAGCTAAAGCCATACAACACTATCTGCTGTTCCGAATGAAGGAGTGAGTGACATGTTTTCATTATTTTCCTCCTTCATTTACATTCCCCTCATGCATTTTAATTCAAGTAAGTGAAAAAAGGATAAAGCTTTGAGAGATCACTCGCTCTCTGCTTCAAGGTTAGGATTAGATTGGCTGCAACAGATTGTCGCTGTCAAAGTAAGAGTCCCCCCTCTAGGCACTAGAGAAGGTGAATGAATTAAAAGTGGCTGTTGCTCCTCATTCAAAAACCAGTATCACCTATATATATTGTACCTCAAATACTGTACAGAAAAAGCCCATAACATGTCCTTCAATTTTATGACAAAACTGTAATAGGTACAGCTCATTACTAAAGCCACATCAACATTTTCTTCAAAATAACTTTTCATTCATGTTATTCATAGTTTTAGCAACACATTGTTGATTATATATTGGCAGTTGAATAATTAACGCAGGAACATATGGCTTTACTGTGGAAAAATGTACTTCAGTCTCAGCAGTGATTATTTGTTTGTCGGCCAGTTCCAGGAAACCGTCACACCCTCAGTGCTCAGATAAGGCTTCTTTCACCTTCAGCAGCCATGACAGCAGTAGCTTTGTTCCACCGGAGATGAAGGCATTTCAGGTAAAACCACTTTCTCCTCATAGATCATTTGATCTGGTGAAAACAGTATACAGTCAACAGTATATCCATATATTCATTCTAAAATGAGATAGCTACCACGCTGACAAATTGCTGCTGTCTTAAAAATGATACGTAGTATGGGACATTATTGAAGTCATTCACTATCTTAAGACCCTTGAGTGCAAAACAGGATCGAAAGATGCAGTAATCTAAGGTAAGAAGTGAGATGTAGTTTCCAAAATGATAGTGTTTGGAGTGAAACGTTTATGTATGACTGGCAGGTGGAAAATAAGCTATTTAATACATATTTTGACTCCAGCTACAGACATTGCAGATGTGAGCAAACCATTTACAGACTCAAAGTATAAGGCTTTCAAATTCTGTCAGTCTTGTATCACTCAACAAGATGTAAAAAATCAATCTAAATCCAGCCCAATAAATCCCTGTGTAAACAAAGTGGGACATGAGGGGGGCACTACTCTGAAATCCCAGATAGACCTGTCAGTGTGTCTAATATTATCTGCACTGGGTCCTCAGTGTAGCCTAGCCTCCCAACCAATCAAAAAACATCCAAACAGACTGCCACAGAAAGGTTTAAAGATAGCAAGGGTGGCCTACTTCTTTGGATGTTCTTGATACAAAGTTTTCCTTCCATGCCCAAAAATGAGCCAATCACAACCTCTTCTCCAATCAGAGCAGAAGTGTGTGTAAATAAGTATAAGGCACGTTGCCCCCCTCCATTATTCTCCGCTGTGGTAGAGAGGTATCGATTGTATCAAGATTGTAGGGATGCGGACCTGAAGCGGTTCGTTAGGCAGCGAGGCTCCATCTCTTTGAAGAAAAGAAGACAGACAGGTCAATCGTGGTGTGTCTCTCTCTCTATCTCTCCCGTTGATACTGTCAGCAGTTCAGGAACCCCAATTTGCAAATTGAATACATTTCCCCCCAGGGAGCGAGAGGGGTTTGAAAAGGCCAAATGAGAAATGACAAATACCACGGTGATACGAGACAGCCGTCAAGGGTGTTCGAGATAAGTGACGTGGACTCTTGATTAATAGGATTTCTAGGAAATGTTGCAGTTGCAATATATGTTGCTATAAAGATCCGTTATAGCTTGGGGTTCGACCAGCATGGGTCAATGTTTTGTATTGATATTCTGTATCTTTAAATCTTGACCATTTTCATGCCAAATAATTACAAGTATTCAGTGTTTCTCCTCATAGAGTGGAAAATCCTCCGAAACAACATTTAGATCATGATGGGACACTAAAACTTTCCATTGAAACCCAGACTAAGGCAGGGAGACCCACCACACCTATTCAGTGGCAGGGGAGACTCTGGGATTCATTACTGCCTTTGAATGTTCAGGGAGGAACCTCCATCATATCAGCAGTAGACAACACGACTGGCCGAAAGCTGATATTTAATAAAGGGCCAATATCGGCCCGATATGCAGGTTTGGTCATGTTAATTCATTGGAAATCCTCCATCAGCACCATCCTAGATAGTCCTAGCACCAAGCTCAGGCTCAACCTGAACCGTTGTTCATATGGTATTTTCTTCTTTCCCTTGTTCACCATTAAGGACCAGAATATGTCAAATATTCTTTCCCTTATCCTCGTTAAAGCTTGGCGAGAAGCATTTTCCCGGAGGAAGAAAAATCTGCCCTTGCTGTCCTGTTATGTGCGCCTGCCTCTTATTTGGTTCTGTTTGATTTATGACACTGCTTCGTGGTTGTTCTTTCTTCTGGGTTTCTGTGGTGCCTGGAATTGGAAAATGTAATGCCTGAAATGTCCATCATCACAAGAAATTGAAGATATTGAAAAATGAATAATGAGAGAGATGGGCTGGAATCAAGAAATGAAGTAATTACACAGATATCTCAGATGTCTCATAAAATGACATTAACCTCACCTTTATTTTCTGTTTTTGCTGTTAATGCTGTTTTTCTTTAATTTTCTATGTGGGTTTCTCGTAATTCGATCTCCCGGAAGGCAGAGAGACCAAATCCTATTCATAGACTCTATACAGCTGCTTTCATGAAGGTGGCAACACGCTTTCAGTTGAGTTGTTTGATGAACCCTATCAATAAGCTCAGGGCACATCTGTGTCTATTCTCACTGTTGATTGTCTGATTTCAGACGTGGTGAGTGAAAACCCATTTCAGAGGAGGAAATAGATATAATATATATTTATATATCCTAGATAGATGCACCGTAAGACACGGTTTTTATATCAGTAGAGGAGTTGAATACTGTCCTGTTGAATAGCTATATAGTTAGTAAATATATTGTAAGGTTCTGATGTGTGATGATTGTATTGTAAGAAAGGTTTATCTTATAATCTGTTTGTAGTGCATCACAATACACTTCAGATCTTTTTTTATGGATATTTCTCAACATCCATTTCCACTTATGCCCTGGGAAACATTATGGGAAATCTGCATCTGCTCCAGCAATGGAAAAGTAAAATGATGGCAGGAACAGGAAGGACCTTCAGATTGTATAGGGGACTGAATCGGCCATAATTAGAAATAAATGGATGAATGAATAAGTCTATTAATGAATACAACAATAAATATAATATATAATAATAATAATATATAAATAATTTAATAATATATGTAAAAAGAAATACAAAGAATTGAAGTCAATAAAAAAAAAAGAGTAAAACAATGTGTAATAAATGTCCTTATTTATTCATTACAAACATTTTCAGGACTTATTTCTATATTTACTGCTGCATAATAGGCCAAAAAGATGTGTGGGTGTGCAGCAATCAAACTAGGAGTTGTCTGACAACTCTTCTGCGAGCCAATAAGTTTGATTCAATTGCGCCCATGGGAATTGGATGTGAGGCGTGTCCAATCACACATTTTTTGTATGAGATGAGGCGCAGTCGTGTAGAAACCTCTTCCAAATTCCCAAGAACTAATGGGTTGGCCTCTGCGTCGCTAATGGCTGGCAGCAGACTGAAGTTATTGATTACTGTCTCTACAGGGAGAAGCAGGTAATCAAGGGAAGCATTGTTGTCCTCTGCAGTGGCTGCCAAGTGTCTTAATTTTCTGTGGCTATCACAATGTTCATCATCACAGTCTGGCCTGAAGTGCATGCACATTGGAACTATATTTTGGGAGTGGGTGTGGTAGGTAGGTGTCAAGGGAATATTTCTGGAATAATTTTGCATAGACTTTGGTGAAGATTTTTAAGAGCTTTATTTGAATGAAATAGCCTAAATTGTTCTGTTTTCATTTATGCCTACCCAGTGTGTGTGTGTGTGTGTGAGTGTGACACATTGTGCGTGTTACAGTCTTGTCGCTCTCCAAGGTGCTGAATGTCTCTAAAGTGGGTCAAGTGAAATCAGAGAGTCATTATTTGACCCTTTAGGCCTGGCCTACACTCATATCACCACAACCTGTAGATAAGAAAACACATATTGCACAACAGAACAGCTCGTAAATGAACACTTTAGCAAATGACAGAACACCTTTGAATAGGTAGGTTGTATAAATGTCGGCTAAAGGGGAGATAAATGGCGCCAGAAAACAGCTTTTGCTGTCATCCTTACTTATAGCCTAAATGTCAGGTTATGTCGATGATGCAGCAGGGCTGGAAGTTTGGTGAAGACACGGGTTTTGTTGTCATCCAAGTAAGGCAGATCCAGTCGAGCAATGTGCCACAGAACAGAAACAACACCACTCACGTGTGACTGACACAGCCTCATCATAGCAGGGAAAAATACATAAATAAATAAATATAACACATATACACATAAATTAATGGGGAAATAAATGACTATCATTTTTCTTGTTAAAGCATTGTGTTATTTATATATTAATTTATGTTCACTGCTATTTATTTATTTATTTATTTATTTATTTATTTATTTATTTATTTATTTATTTATAATTATGGCCATTCTGTCCTCCTCCTCATGGAGCCTCCCAAACAATTAAATTATTAATTCCATCCAGGTCATGTTAGTCACGACGTTAGTTTCCCTATTACAGTCCAAAAGAAGCTGACTTGACCCCACATATGGATGCATCCGCCACCTATCAACTGTATACGTCTGTTGATTTAGCCCCTAAAATGAAAGTCTCACTTGTCTTTGCAATTACTGATGCATAAAAAGCTATGAAGCTTACATCAACTTGTTAAAAAAATAACCTGAATAAAGGCTCATTCCTTTGTTTCCTGTTCGTTTCCAAACGAAAGCTACTGTGTGTGAATGGGAGTCGGAAAGTGCCAGCTGTTACTTTGTTCCAGTACCCAGTCGCGGGGACGTCAGCGCCAGTGGATGTTTACGAAGTGTGAGACTCCATAGACACATATGGAGCCCAGCCCCCAAACCCTCTGAGCTTCCTTAAGCCTGCTTTCATTGTGCGCGCGCACACATACACACACACACACACACACACACCCATATCAAGGTACACTATGTGCTCACAGGTCAGTACATGTTAGCCAGAGTGCTTGGTTGCTAATGAAATGTCAATTATTAGCCTCAGCAGCCCCCATGTGTGGGAACACACTCTGTTTAATTTGTCTGAGGTATCAATAGGGCCAAATAAATCTGTCTTAAATCAACTCGCCCCCAAATATCTATCTTTGGTTTGGTTATGGTTTAATTGTTTCCTGTCTGACTCCATATCCCATAATCCCTTCTATCATTTTATCATCATTTTATGCTTATCCTACTATTTGCTTGCCCTTTGTCTGTACCACTCTTGCTCTCAGCATTATAGTTTTTAAACATGCTTTTAGGAAAAAAATGCCATAGAAAATAAAGCAGTAAAAAATTTCTCTGATTGCCAATACTCAATGCAAATGTATTCATTGCTTAATAAAACTGCCCCTGGAAAGGACCAAAATGCCCCTAAAAATCAGGAGCAAAGGGAGCAAAGATTCCCTCTGATAAAATACGTTTATTTGTTGCTCTGGCTCACACACTTGAAAACCTTCGTCGTCATCCTGCCCTCATAAAGGTTTTGAAATTTGAATCGCGCAAGAGTGCTATGTTTGTCCAATAAAGATTCTTTTGAAGTCAAATAACACTTCAGTCCCTTATTTTCTCAAGAAATTGGAATAACACTTTGTCAGCCTATTGCTACTGTATCTCAGTCGACCGCGTACCACACATGAATATCAACACTGAAATGTCCTTGAAAAAAAACCTTTCTCTCTTCCCTTCCTCTTTCCTCCTGTGGCAAAAAAACATAGTTCTATGTTATAGTTCTATGTTTTCAGTTCAGTTGGATAACAAATGTTTTCTTTCCCCCGCAGGACAGATGGGCGGGAGCTGAGACAGGCAGAAAGACAAAGAGATAGACAGAAAGAGCACATCCATGGGTGGCTTCTCAGTACCCGTCCTGGAGATGACTGATGAGATGTGGGAGAACAGCAGCTTTGCAAGCCCCTGCTCTGACCTTCCCCTGTTCTTGCTTGTGTTCAACAACACCATCTTCAACGAGACTCTGTTCAACTCCAGCAACTCCACCAGTCCAGAGGTCTCCTCCGGTCCCAGTGTAGCAGGGGTGCTCATCCCACTCATATACATAATTGTCTGCATCATCGGCCTGGGCGGTAACACCTTAGTCATTCACATTGTACTGCACTACTCTAAGACAGAGTCTGTGACCAATATCTACATCCTCAACCTGGCCATAGCTGATGAGCTGTTCATGCTGGGCCTACCTTTCCTGGCTGTTCAGAACACCCTCCAGTCGTGGCCCTTTGGTTCCTTCATGTGCCGCCTGGTCATGACCGTTGACTCGATCAACCAGTTCACCAGCATCTTCTGCCTGACGGTGATGAGCATTGACCGTTACCTGGCTGTGGTCCATCCCATTCGCTCCTCCAAGTGGCGGCGCCCTCAGGTGGCCAAAGCGGTGAATGGCACAGTGTGGGCACTGTCGTTTCTAGTTGTCCTGCCCGTGGTCATCTTTGCCAACATCCAGAAGGCGGGTGGCACCTGCAACATTGCCTGGCCACAGCCGGCCGATATCTGGCGGGCGGCCTTCATCATCTACACCTCCACAGTGGGATTCTTCTGCCCGCTCCTCATCATCTGCCTCTGCTACCTGCTCATTGTCTTCAAGATCCGTAGCTCGGGTAAAAAGGTCCACGCCACCTCTACCAAGCGAAGGAAGTCAGAGCGGAAAGTGACACGCATGGTGGTGATCGTGGTGGCGGTGTTCGTCTTCTGCTGGCTTCCCTTTTATGGCCTCAACATCATCAACCTGCTGGTATCCCTGCCCCCTGAGTACCAGGGCCTCTACTACTTCGTTGTAGTGCTTGGCTATGCTAACAGCTGTGCCAACCCCATTGTCTATGGCTTCTTGTCAGACAACTTCAAGAGGGGTTTCCGTAAAGCCCTCTGCCGCTCCTCAAGGAAGGTGGAGAACCATGAGTCCATGGAGCGCCAGCAGCAGCAGGAGGAGAGGAGGAGAGCACTAATGCCTAGGGAGAGCCTGCGAAGGGCAATCCGGGTTGAAGAGATGGATGAAGAGGAAGATATCTCAGAAATGACCGAGATCTACAGAATTTCTCAGAATGGCAATGACAGCTTACAGCCGCACAATTCCCAGAGCCTCTTCTTAGAGAAAGGAGCACCTCCAGGGACAACTGACTTGTCCTCCCCAGAAGAGAAAGCCAAAATCGTGGACACCAATGGGAAAGACCCAGGCAATGGGCACTCTTTGGCTGTACCACCGCTTCTTAATGGAGCCAAAAATGGGAGTAACAAAACCCTGCCAGAAGAACCCTTGGAACAGAGCACCTCATTGGAGATAAGTTACCTATAATTAAATACTGATTGTAATTTTATCTTACTCTTAACTTTATTCTCTTAACACAGGATGGGCTGTCTCTAATTAACTGCCTACAGCCACTCATGTATAATGAAGCAAAGAGCCCATTAAAAGAAAAAGTGCACCACACTTTCCTCCATTACAATTGCATTTTGGTCAGTGGACTTAAAGCATCAAGTTAACATCAAGTTAATAATGAACTTTGTGCTGCAGTGATTGTACAATATTTAAAACAGTTTGAAGGAGATGCTAAAGTTGAAACAGCATACAGTTTGTGACTGTGTTAATAATGTGTAACGATGCATTGCTGTTTGTACAGGTTTGTGCCTTTCTTTACATTTAACCTATGGATCTGGTTGATCTTTGTACTTGTAGCTTTTTACTCAATAATGTGACAATCAAGTGCTCAAATGTGAATGCATTGAAGTTTAAATCAGCATTCAAGATGGTCATCTACACAGTAGCTGGAAGACTGGCTAGATTTTATGCGGCTTATAAAGAGGCCTTGACAAGACTGACCATGCTCTTCTCGTAGGGTATTCTTTGAAATGAATTCAAGATATGACTGTCTGGTGGCTATGCTTGGAAGGAGAAATACAAGGTACATCACCAACCACTGTTAGGGTGGATTTTTCCTTTAAATATAGCTACCTTTATCATCCACCTATTTGGGATACCAAGGAGGGTGGGGCATGTGGCAGGTTGAGCGAAAAGGGGAATCAGGTGATGTTTTTTTTCTCAATTTCAAACTCAAGTCCAGCTATTGATTCAAGCATATTTGACCTCATTAGAAAGAGCTTACATACCTTTGTCAGATTACATGAATCTAAGAAAAAGTGATACAGTATGTGACCAATGTCAGTTATCAGCTTAAATAACCATAAAGTACACACTAGACCACCCACATTAAGGCAAGAAAAAAATCTATTTGTGGATCCAGAGAAGGGGATGATAAAAATACTTATTTTGGTATATTTTGTACATTTTTGATGCAACGTCACTATATTAGAGGAATTATTTTGAGGTAACTTAATGCACATGTATCACCTCGCATCATATTGACATATTGATAACCTCCCTCTACTCAGAGCTTTGCAGCGCCAGTGAAATACAGTAGCAGGTGAACATTACCTTAAATGACACGTGCAACGATATGCAACACAACATGGTCGCCGTCTTCACCATTCATCATATAGTCACCTTTCCACTATTCATTAATCAGTTACTTTGCGCCACACACTTTGATGCAAGACGCACTATATATAGATGGCTGTAAATACAGTGAAACAATGCTATCGTCTCCCTGATAATACTGTGTTGTTCCTCTTCCACGCTGCTCTCTAGCCCACACGCCCCCGCACACCCTTTCACAAAGATCCATCGAGAGGTATAAAAACATCATTAAAGGCGCATTAAAAAGGGATTTGCCTCGCTGATATTTTATTTGCCGTGCCCCTGGGGCGTGCAGTTTGACGAGAACAAAGATGCATTTAGGGTAAGCGGTGCCGCAAAGTGGCGCCTCTCTCCGTGAGTAAGCTGTTGTTGTAAGCTAGTGTTTGTGCATGTGTGATAGGCTATAAATATTGTTGTTTCATGCTGTATGTGCAATTCCTTCCTCCCCCCCTCGGTGATAATCCACCTGGGTTTACTGTACACGGGGAGGTGATAGTCATTTGATGGTGGTATGTGCAGGAATTGATGCGATTCTCTGCCCACGGGCTCACACCCACCTGCCATATGGACGTGCAAGGAGGAAAACAGGACTCCGTAAACTCTGATATTATTCACTTTTTTTGGCAGGAGCTACTGCGGAAACCCTCTGCAAACACTGCCAGTAGCTCAAGAGTATGAGCACAACAAGGTCGACACACGGCCCTAATAGCTGTTAATGGTTCTTTTTCTGATCTACATGGCTCTATCCTGCCTTCTACTGTTAGAAATTAGCACTTTCTGTAGCACATTCAACACTCCAAAAGACCATGCGTATCCTATAATTATGTGATAGTTGGTTATTTCATCATCATTCAAATGACTAACATCATTACCATTTAGCTACCGCTAATGCTAAATGAATGGGAGTCTTGAGTCTGCTTTGTTTGCCAAATCATCCTTGGCTTGAAAGTGTTGGTGTAGATTTGAAGTAGAAACATATCAAGTTGCCTCTGGGACATAAACTACTACTGTCAAAGAATCATCCATCAGAATGACTAATCTTGTAAAGACGATTGTGGTGTGCATCTCTTCTCGCCAAACTGTTTGGGATCAAGGCAAGGCATCGACAGAATATTTACTACGTAATGCCGCTGGATGCTGATGATCACGTGAGGTGTAGATTTTGTATGTTGCCTAGTGGATCCTTTCTTCATTGTGCAGCAGCAGTTTCAGTGTTTTGTGCCATAAGGACCATCACTTAATACATTAACTGAGGAAATGTGGAAAAATAAAGGATATGTTCCAGTGAAACTTGTCTCTGTTTATTATCTCCAGTAACGATCTTCGAACTAGCAATTTCAGGTTCTAGAAATTGGTGAGCATGTTTCTTTTCCACAAAAAAGAAGACTGTCTGGTCTTTAAGGTCTACTATCAGGATCTGCAAGTACTTTGTTGTAGGTCACTGGCCAGTTCTTCGCTGCAGTGCTTCAAGGTAACATTTTAATCCTTTGGTATGCTAATGGCAGACAGCAAAACAGGTCTTACTATGTATCCTCTCGCTATGACCTTTGACCATCATGGATCGATCATGCTACATGCTAAGTGCTAGAAAAATGTTGTCTCTGTCTCTGTGTCATCCACGTATAAACAAAAGGGTTTTAAAGCCATCAAATAAATAAATAACTAAAAACAGGAGTCGAGACATTTGCTTATTCTCAGTTTTATAAATACAAAGGCGTATAAAGTGGAGTTTTAACAGTATTTTGGTTTACAGAGGTTCATACTGTTGGTAAACATCCTGCATTTTAAGTGTGGTGACACAAGAAAGTCCAAAATGTCCATCAAGTCCTATTGTTCAAGAATCGATGCTCACACAGTACATTCAACTTTTTTCTTAGCAAAAAGTTAATTCCAAGTAGGCAATGAATTTATGTTGGGATGGAACCAATAGTCAATCCAGTCTACCTATAAGATCAGTCACAGCAGCATCACAATTAAGATACCTGATGAAGGATGCCCACGCTGCATTTACCATCTGTTCTCAGCACTGCTCCAAAAGGCCCCAGTGGACAATGTTTAATGCGACTCACTGCAGCGTGTCAGGTAAGGGTGTTCGGTAGGAAGCCTGGAAGACGGCTACAGTCGAATTCTAGTGCCATTCTTGTGCGACGTAGGTCTATAAGGTCATTCGGAAATTATAGCCTTTTAACAATTAGGATCTGTGAGTGAATAAGAGGGTAAAAGCCGGCCAAATTGTTCCTGAGTTCGGCTGATGATGAACCCATGTTCCATTGCATCCAGAGGCGTACGTAGGGGAAGGCAGTCAAAATTATATGAGATGACAGGCCGATAATGGAGCAGATGCATGAAGATGGCAGCATCATTCATCACCAGGCTGATCCCTGAACTCAAATTTGGGGGATGGGTGATCTGACATCAAACCAGGGCACCGCCACAGTTATTAATTAATTAGAGTGCATACATGACATCTGACTTGTGTGTATGTGTGTGTAAGAATTATGCTCTTCACCCCACCTACTTCTATACAGTATCTATATAGCATGTTTTATGTATGTCCTATGTAGAACAGGTGGAAGGGAAGGAGAGGACGTACACACCAAGCGCACACCAGTAACCTGAGGGACGGACACACTGGCTCAGCTCAATTTTCCATCGGAAATGTCAGCGACAGAAGCATTTCTACATCATGAGAAGGTCACATAAAAGTAAAGTCAAAAGTTAAAAGTACTGTACATGGCCGATATTTTGTGCCAATATCCTATGTATTTATATTTGACCATGTTCATACAAAACATACATTTAACGGATTCAGTGTTTCAGTGTTAAGGCAGGTTTCATTGCAGATTTTACTGACCGACACCCCTGAAGCTGTTGAAGAAAATCACATCCTCACCTCTATCATATCGGTCGCGTGCGACACTGACAATATCCGATTTTAATTCCAAAGCTAATAATGTTCAAGTTCAAGTTCAAGTCATTTATTATCAAATGTGCAGCATCACTTACAGTCATACTGTACAATGAAATGTTTTGGACGAGGCACGTTCCAACATGGTAGGTACATTTGAATCAAAAAGATAAAATAGATAAAATAGAATAAAAGTAGCAATGGAACAGGTTAAGGGCTAAACTAGAATAGAAAGAGAATGTATGGATATGCGAGCAGCAGGTTTGGTAAACATGAATGATCTAGAGATACAGATGTGCAGGTATAAAGTGCATGTGCATATAAGTATTGTTCATAAAGTGACGTGGGTATGAGGTAGTTCAGCGGTTCAGTAGCCTGATGGCCTGTAGGTAGAAACTGTCCTTCAGTCGTGAAGTGCGTGACTGACCACTCCTGTACTGTCTGCCAGACGGTAGCAGGGTGAACAGTGAGTGTGCTGGGTGGCCATAATTTTCACCATTTTCACCTTCACCATAAAATGGTGATTTTATGGGCCTTCCTCAGGCATCGGGTGAGGTAGATATCGTCCAGGGTGGGTAGCACCCTGCCCGTGATGGTCTGGGCGGTTTTCACCACCCTTTGTAGGGCCTTGCGGTCCTGGGCAGAGCAGCTGCCGTACCAAGAAGTGATGCAGCCAGAGAGAATGCTCTCGATGGTGCATCTATAAAAGTTTGTGAGGATGTTGGGGGACACGCCAACCTAATGGCCCTCTAACCCTAGTCAGCAACTCCACATTTGCTCTGGGGTCCCTTGTGATGCCCAAAGATCAAAAATGAGACACGCAGGGCAATCATGTGATCACTCTGATGACGTTTCTGCTTACATTTTGCCTAAATATGACATCTGAGGAGAACTGGGTTTCTTGGGGGTGTTTTTTAAAATGGAAAAACTATCACTTGAAAGGCTGTGTGGAGGTCTATGCTTGTACCAAAGACGTCAAAGAGAAAATGTCAGCGGCCAGTGACTGGTGACTCATTTCATGATTCACTCAAAAACATGTCTGAAGGAGCTTCATTTGAATATGGCTAGAGCTTATCTTTAAGCCGTTGCCAAACTAATAGAGGGAATTCATAATCCTGCCCTCAAATGTCACAGGAATTTGATTTTTAATTCTCCCCCCAAGGACCCTGCAAATATTTTGGGGCGAAAATAAACTTTTTAAACCTTTTGCTGCCGGCCTCAAGAGTGTCTGCACAACAGTCAGTTGCATTTAACCTCAAATTCTAAAAACATTTACCAGAATTTACTAGAATTCCTTTGCTTTTTAAGACCCACCAAAACGTATACCGTATACAAATAATTTGAGATATATTGTTTTTTGTAGCTCTCATACTGCAGGATCACTTTCAGTTTCGCTAATAACCAACTGGATCCAAATAGTACAAAGTACAAATTGAATGAATCCATAGCAGGAACGATACAGCTTGCCTTAGGAATGATAGCTGTATGGTATATACCATATAAACTGTATGTATTAATGGCAACTCTCTATGTATATATTGCATTTATTAGTGACAACTATGAGTTTGGACTCAATAATAACAACAATAAACCAAGGTCATACATTGGTTAAGCTTGCCTATTTGTCTTCACTTATTTGTCTGAGCTCTTGTTTACTAGCTCTTGTTTATTTGATTTACTTATTTGTCTCATTTGTTTAATTAAAAAGTAGGTAACTAACTTAACCTTAGCACTGGTTATGCTCTTAGATGCTTGTTTAGGAAGGAAATGCACTTACGATTTCTGGTGACTAGTAGTTCTCTTGCCTACCTATGTTGAATGCACTTATTGTAAGTTGCTTTGGATAAAAGCGTCTGCTAAATGACTGTAATGTAATGTAATGTAATGTTAACCAATGTATGACCTTACATATACATACATATATACATATATAATAATATATGAACTCCAATCACAACTATATGCTTGGGTTTTATGTATTGTTCAGTGCAGTCTGAAGGGTCCTAGAGAAGATATCACATTCACTTGAATAATAGGCAGCGGGCAGTGATCAGGGGAAAGGAGCCCAGCGACGAGCCCTGGAAACTTCGTCTCCCTTCAAGGTTCAACGTTGTACACACAATGTACACACACAAAAGTGCAAATTAATAAAATGAGAAGAGACTGCAGATGATCTATTAGGCCTATTTATATTATATTCATATAATTTTGTAAAAAAATTTTAAATGTTTTTTTTTTTAAATATGGTGCAACACATCAAAATTCAACGTGAAAAAAAGGAAAATATGAACATATATACAGAAACTTGACTTAAGTGAGAATGAAACCCTAGTGTGATGGTCATTTTTCATTCGGCATTTTGGGGATTCCCCTTCAAACAAAGGGAGATAAACTGATAACTTTGAGTAGAATCCAGCCAAGGTGGATGCAGAAAATCAGAGTGCAGCACTTTAATTCACAACAGCTGTCAGTAATTTCCTTTGCACATCTTGGATTGTGTCTAATTTCTCAATTAGTGGCAAGATTCAGGTGGAAATTGAAGGTACCAAATAGAAAATGAAAAATCAAATGAAGGTGGAAATAAACTGTTCATTTTGTGAGATGTTTACTTGTCAAAGCTAGAAACAAAAATAAAACAACAAACCCAAGAATTTCAAAGCTGACTGATCCACTTCCTTTGTATGTTTTTTAACCTTTAATTTCTCCAAGGAAGGTTTTCTGAGTATGGATACTTATTTTCGCCACTGCTGTGCTTCACATTCACACTGGGAGCTGGGTGACATCGAGAAGCTCCACTGGAACCATTGGAGGTTAAATGCCTTGCTCAAGAGAGAGAGAGTCCCATCAGTCAAATTAAAAGGGGGGAAAGAAATGTGGCGGTGTGGGCAGGTAGAGATAAGAAGTGCAACAAATGACACAAAACCATGGCGCACAAGACTGGTTATTGCTGGAACTAAACTTAACTGAAGTAAACTTCAACAGAGCTGCAGGGGCTGACACGACCATAACAAACAAGGCTACATGCAAAGCTGAATAGCGCCATGCAAAGACACATCGAGCTATTCAAATCCAATGCGATGGAGGTGCGGGGGCCCACAGCAAGAGGAAGTCCTCAGAAAGGGAAAGCACTGACCTTCTCAGAGCTGACAGCTCAGCACTGCAATCCAAAGCTCCCAGCAGTAGTCAGTGATGATGCATCCAGTTATGGACTGGGCAGAATTTTGCTGCAAGAGCATAAAGATAAAACCCAGAACAGAACGTGACAATACTCTCCAACTTGTTAGGAGTTCAATCCTGCCTAGTTCTTCATGGAGATAAGCAGGACATCAAGAGGATGCACCATGGGATACAAGGACACCATCTGGTGGCCCACGATCAGTCCCACTGTTAAAGAGAGTTGTCTGTTCACACTGCAACATGCGCAAACCCGGCCAACAGAGCAAGCTGCTATTCACACCCATTGCTGGAGCTTGTGTGGCAAAAGCTGGTAGCAGATTTACAGTATGAGAGTTCACAGGGAGGCTGTTCCTGGTCGTAATAGACGATAATACTTGAGGTGGTTAGATATACTGAACTTCACCAAGACCATCAGTCTGGTCCTCAGACTGATCCAGGACCAGCTCCTACGAGGTTTGTCATGCCTTGCTAGCTGCCCTAAACAACATTTTGACAGCAGTATTCATCCTTAGGTTTAGATGTTCCAACGATGCTGTTTTGCTTCTCATAAGTTAATTGAATTTTGAAAACTGCCCTCATTAATTGTATCAATTATTTGGAAATTATGACATAGTACTGATATTATGTCTGATACCAGGAATGCTGTGAGCTTAGATTTCTCTTGTCTTCCATACAAAAATACAACTCATTAAGTAACTTAACAGGTAAGAAAATCAATCATACCTTCTGTTGTTATATCTTGTTAGTTCCAACCTGCTGTCTCATTGGTTGCTAATCACAAGGAAGTCTCAGGAAGTTTGATCGCTCCAGCAACCTCTCTTTTCTTACCTTTTGTAGGTGCCTTGGAAAGCATCGCTTCTAAATGCAAATCTATGATTATGTCTTTTGCGTGCATACATAATGTTAAATTCATACACTCATGTTAGATGTTCTTAATCTTTATATATACACGCTATTTATACACACACACACACATACTGTATATTACAGTTTGTTTTATGTAATTTGATATGTTGACTTGTGTTAAAAAATTATAGCATTATGTAATTGTTGCCAGTTTTCTGTACCATTTTAGTTTCACGAAAAGGAGTACTTTGAGAGAAAAGACAATAGTAAAGATTTGTTCACCTTTCCTCCAGCCTCTGACTTTTTCTTCCAGCATGTTAGCTATCTCTCTGTTAGCGACACAGTTATGCACACTCACTCTGAGGACAGAATATACACTATATGGCCAAAAGTCAGTGGATAATGGTCTGGGGCTGTTTTTCAGGGTTTGGGCTTGGCCCCTTACTTCCAGTGAAGGGTAATCTTAATGCTACAGGATACCAAGACATTTTAGCCAATTGGGCGCTTCCAACTATGTGGCAAGAGTTTGGGGAAGGCCCTTTGCTGTTCCAGCATGACTGTGCCCCTGTGCACAAAGCGAGGTCCATAAAGTCATGGTTAGACGAGTTTGGTGTGGAGGAACTCGATTGGCCTGCACAGAGCCCTGACCTCAACCCCATTGAACACCTTTGGGAGGAAGTAGAACACCGATTGCGAGCCAGGCCTTCTCATCCAACATCACTGCCTGACCTCACAAATGCTCTTTTGGCTGAATGGGCACAAATTCCCACAGACACACTCCAAAAGCTTGTGGAAAGCCTTCCCAGAAGAGTGGTGGCTGTTATAGCTGCAAAGGGGCGTCCAACTCCATATTAATGCCCATAGTTTTAGAATGGGGTGTCCAGCAAGCTCATATAGGTGTGATGATCAGGTGTCCACTGACTTTTGGCCATATAGTGTATGTATATCCAATTTCATGGCTGTTACAAGGTCTACATGTGTTCAGGATTTTTTTGTGCTTCATCTGGTTTTGTTGACTTACATTTGAGTTCACGGGTTAAAGGTATGAAAATTCATAAGCACACTCACAATCCTGCAAATGAAATATAGTGCCGCCTTCACTACTTGGCAACAACCAACACATGACAACAAGTGCATACAGCGAGGCAAAACTCTTTTATGTACAGATGCAGCGGGAACACGTGTCCTGATCCTCTATCTGGCAATAGCATGAAACACTTTGACCAAGGCTATGAGTCATGTTGCTAAGAGACGAATAGCCTGGCTTAAGGACAGATTAAATAGAAAGTTTTCTGAGTGTGCTGTTGTTAGACGGAGAGAAAGGCAGGTGCAGCAAGTGGGTGGCTGGATGAAGCTGTAGCAAGAATGTGAAGGCAAACTGGATTATCCTCTCCGAAGGGCATCTAAAGATGTTGCTCTCTTTGGCTAACCCATGGTCTCCATGAAAATAGACAAAGTATCACAATATCATAGATAGATAGATAGATAGATAGATAGATAGATAGATAGATAGATGTCATATTCTGAATTTGTTTCCATGGCAGTCCTTGTTGTTCCTTCAACCTAAGCAAAGTGATGACAGGCATCAAGTGCACGACAGCATGCAACTCAT